>JBBPMZ010000813.1:0-10350 GCA_038090575.1 Tylopilus cf. pernanus | reverse complement strand
TAGTTGAGTTCCTAGAGTCCAGTCCCTCTGACGGGAAGTAGGGCATGCTGTACACACTCAGGGCTGGATGCTGGAACCTGGATCTAGCCAATCAACCAAGCAATGACTGAGATATAGCCATTTCCAGGTCATATGTTATAGATTAGATCTCCAGAATGATCATATGGTGTACAAATTCAAAATAAATTCCTAAAAATCTGGAAAGGTTGTCCCAAATAGGGAAAAATCAGGGTGTTCAGGAGGTGTCATCAGTTGTATCAAAAAGACTGCAACCACTTAATTTATAAAATTAAAAAAAAAACTAGACCATTTAGGACCAGTCACTGCGATACTGCGAATGGAATCAATTGAGGGGGAGAGGGTGTGTGCAAGCATGCACAGTCAGACCAATTGACCAACCAACAATGAAGACGGTCAGTGTGTCACGACAGTCGATGAAGCTTTGAAGACTCACCCAGACACCCTCCAAAGCTGATGGGAGAGACCAGGGGATGAATAACGCAATGGGTGGCGCTCGCTATGGCTCAGAACAAGCAAGAATGCAGCTGCTAGCTGGACAGCTGGCAGCAGGCACAACATGGCAAAAAATAGTATACTTGTGGTATAGTCTGTCCAGTGTGTCATGGTCATCTTGGGTTCAAAAGATGCTCATACTGGTCTCTAGGGACACCGGTGGAACATGACGGCGCTGACACAAGTAATGGCAGAGACTAGCCATTCGTGATGAATGTGCAGGCTTCCACCCTTGGCAACGACTCGGATAACAATGATACACAGACCAATTCTGACCTACTGAACGTGAACGCCTGGACTGCGACAATGCGACTACAAATCCTCACCATTGTGGTATGCGAAGAGTTGTCTCTGCTGTGTGTAATTGACGCGGTTACATTAGACTACATTTTTAGCTTCCATGATGTACAAATGTTCTCGCTGCTCTCAATGCCCAAATTGCACTTCGTGTGAGGCTGCCAGTCAGGTCCCATGAGATAGTGTATTCTTGTCTCGCAGCAGTCTTGATCTTCCATATCTGTGCATGTAAGCATCTCTCATGTTGTCAAGCTAAATCTGTACACAGCCCTGCTTGGGTATATTGCAACGTTTGTGCTAATCCACTACAGAGTCATTGCCAGTGAAGCCGTCAACGAGGATGAGAAGAATGTTTGAGCTCTTGCATTTCCAGGTTTAATTTTGCCTCCAGGGCAGCGTCTTCCCTGCAACATTATATTAGAAGCAGCTCTCCCTTTCATCTCGCTTTTGGAGGAATTAAGTGGTCTTCTGCGCAGGGACGGATTTGTTGCGCCTGTGGGGTGAGAAATTGACTGAGGGGTGGAGAGTCTCGTCCGAGTGAGTGTCGTTGTAGATATTTATAATCGTGGTGCAACAGTTTTGGTGCAGCATCTGGATAACTACCACGTCCTCGGACAGGAAGGGGATAGAGCACCAGTGGTTAGTATTGATAGATTTAGAAATTTGGGTTGTATCTTGTATTTTTGTTGGGCGCAGCCAGCATTCGTATGGATTGCTCCAGGGTGTTCGACTGCCTCCATCCCCATTAAAAATGAGGGTCACGGTCGGCTTCCACCATGAAGCAATATCACTATGCTCTAATCGCTCATCTGTGTTCTTTAAACATCCCTCTCACCTGAATGTGTTCTCCTGTTCTGGGCACAATGCCACTGGGCGAAAAACATGGTCAGTCGTACTTGCAAATCTCAGAAATATCGATAGACGACTCATTAAGAGAGCAGCTTGATCCATCACCTTACTAAGGCCATATCCAGATATCATGCCAGTGCGCCACCGCTATAGATTCCTCACCTGGTCCGACAAGGCTTTGGCAATTTGTTGTGCCTTGGACAACCACAAGGGTTTCGTCTTGGATGCTGGAGATCAAGAACATATACTTGAGCTGCGTAAAATCAGCAAGATCATCTCCTAGCAGCAAATTAAATCGTGATAGGTAGCTTGGTTGTCAACACCAGAGCCACCTGCTCAATGATGGTCCACAATGATCTCAGGACATTTGCGGCAATGTCAGGGTGCTGTGCTCTTAACGGGCTGGTGCGGAGCCTTGTTCCCAGGGTACTCGGATCAAGTCCTTGCCTATGTCTGGGATTTCATGCATGATAGCTGGTTGCGGGAGGATGAAAGCAATTGCGTTGGTGACGGTGACAATTCCTTGCGACATAGACATGTGGCCTCTGTGATATTAAAGTTGATGCTGTCGCTGAAATGTCTAGGGCTCAATGATGCCAGTGGTCCAGTGGCAGTGGTCTCAAAGTATCCATTAGCAATATCAGGGTGCAGTGCAGTGCAGTGCATGCCAGCCAACTGCAGTGGCGATGAAGGCAATTGTATTGGTGGTGGTGACAAAGAGGAGCAAAGGAAAGACTTGTGACGACAGGTGATGACAACCAAGAGAGCCGCTGCATCTGGTGTGGCTGGAATGACTCCCTGCGACAGGCATAGTCTCATTCTGAAGGGGTGGGGGTCAGCGTGAGGTTGAGTGTTGGATTCGCATGCATAAGTGAAGGGGGCATTCTAGGAAGACGGGCGGAGCTACTGCCCAACGGGATCTCTGAGGCAGACTACCCATTCAAAAGGGTTGCCCAATAGACCTCCTTGCATCGTGGCAGTGCTTCCCGAAAGTGTGAGTTTATCCTCAATATCATTGGTGAGCCACTTCCGTCTAATCTAATTCTTCATTCAAGACAGAGAGTGGAAGAGCTTCTTGTCCTTTGGCCACTGGCACCCGAATTTTCAGGAAGTCTACAAGCCATGCAAGCTCTGTTCTTCAAATATCACCAACCTTCAAGACGAAGATGTACTGAGTCTTCCCTCTGGCGTCACCAATGTTGAATCACCACCCCTCCTGGCCTTCCGCCAAAACCATTTCATCCCAGGAGACTTCCAACCCAAAGGCCTCATGCACGAAAAGTTAGTCCTCACTTTTTCCACTTATGGGATGGCCAGGCATCCCCCAGACCATTACAGATATATATTATGTGCTGTGGCATTCATCCTAGACAACCAAACTACCTCCGCAAATAGTGGACTGAACATCACATAAGATCGTTGCAGCGATATCCCCCCAAATAGGTGAACACTGGGTCCTTCTGGAAGAATTCCAACTGAACATTGACAACCTCCAACATCTCGAACAGCCCGCTCCTAGCTCAGAGCCTAATATGGATGTGCTCCAACTCAATCAGTGACCTCATGTCGACTCTAGACTCCTCCCTATCGACCCTCCACACCAAAACCAAGGACAATCTGAAAGTCATCAAAGAAGTCCAAGCCTCCATTTCGCTCCTGGCGCCCTCGCAGCCCCTTCCACCTCATCCTCACGCCACCTACACAAGTCACTGTTGTCCTCCTCTCCCGACGCAAAAATCCGTGCCACCGTTACATGCACCAGACAGCGTGCACGCCAACTCATGCTCGAACCCCTCCCTGATTACTCACTCCACACTCCCAAGGACTTGCCTAAAATCAACTCGCTAAAGCCATTTCAAATATTTGTAACCCAGACAACCCTAGAGTAACCATCCAAACTGTCACGCTACTCAAATCTGGAGCTATACTAATCGAAACTGGTCACACAGATGCCAGCAGAATGGCTACACCTTCCAGAAACTAAACTAAAACTCCTCCTGGAACTCGGCTTTCCAGCCAACACCCAAAGCTCAACCTCTTCATTGAGCAAGACCACCTGAACACCATCAGGACATTCAGTGGCCAAGAAGCTCCTATGGATCTCAATCATGCAAGAGCTGAAGGAAAGTGCCAACAATGTGGCAAAGCATGGCCATGTGCTAAGCACATGAAACTCAAAGCAAGAATTGTTTGATCTATTATGATTGGACAAATTGAATATAAGTACACTATCATAGACAAATTAGAAGCAATGGTTAAAAGAGTCCAAGCCTCAGGTTTTGGACAAGGAAGCCAGTAAGCAGATTGATGCACTTCCAAAAGGACAGAAGACTTCATCAAATAGTTGTAGTAATGGACAATTTGACCTACTTCAAATAAATATTCAGCTCTATCTACACTTAGTGTTTCAAAGTCCAGTTGCAGACTGGTAGTGCAACTGGCAACTGGACTGGACTGCAACTGATCACAACTGGACTGATGTCAGTTGCACACAACCAGTCTTTACCAGTCCAGTTACAGTTGCCTAGTTTTGGGAGAAATCAGGCAACTGGTAAAAGACTGGTTGCAACCAGTGCACACCCACCCCCTATCTATACTACCATTCAGGGGAATATTTGGTGATTTTTCCTTATTTTCTGGAATTTATTTGGCCCATATATCACTCAAAATCAATATTTCAATGTCAAAAAGTGACATCCAACCCAGAAATGCTCATTTCTCACCCAAAGTTTATTTTTACATTACACATTATAGAGTTTAAATGTAGCCATGAGTATGTAGAACACTTCATTTCTTATATAGAAATCATGAAAGTCACTTGATGAATTGATATAAGTAAATCTGGGTCAGTATACCACTCAAAATCAGTTGAAAATGACAAGTGACCCAGAAATGCTTATATTTCATCAGGAATGGATCCCCATGTCTCCCACCATAGGAATTATATATAGCCGGGTATGTATAGAATAATAGGTCCCACTAACAGGAAGCATGAAATTCACATGGTGAATTGTTATAAGTGAATCCGAGTCAGTATACCCTCTAAATCAACATCGATCTGAAAATAGCTCATATCTACTGATCCTGTGATCCGCTCCTTATGGTGTATAGGAGTAATTTGTAGCTAGGAGTCCGTAGAATAATTGATCTCACTCATTGGAAGCATGATTCTCACTTGCTCAGGGGTTGGGGTCAGTCTTTCAGGCAACTGGTTGCAACTGGTTGCATAATGCTAAAAAACCAATCAGGACTGGTCCTTAGTAATCGGTCCAGTTGTGGTCCAGGACTCTTCTGGACATTGCTAGGACCGGTTTGGTCTGGTTGCATGATCAGGGGGTCAAAAAACTGGACTGGACTGGACTTCTAAACACTATCTACACTAAATGACAAGTCTGATAAGATCTGCATTCAAAATGAACAAGATACCATTGGAGGTCTATACAATCTTGAAGCAAGCTATAGGGGAGATGCCTATTAGGCCCCAACAGAACCAAAAGTAATTGACAAAAGAAGTCCAAATTGGTTCCTGAGATCATAGATCTAAGGGAACCAAAAGAAAAGAAACCTAGACCAATGTAGTTAAACACTGTCAACCCTTGGTCAATCAAATGGATGCACCATATGTGTATCAATGTTCCCAGAAGAGTGAAACAACATCTTCACATATTTGTGCATGAAAGTTGTCTACTAGAAGTAGACAAATATCTTGTGTGATCTATCACTGAGATGAACAAAAATCCTGTTGGATACATTGTGATGGAATTGCAATAGAAACCTCAGATTTCAGAAGATCTGAGAGATCATTAACTTGACAATTAGATATCAAAGCAAAGATTGAAACAAGTAATGCCTTGCTTGTAAAGCACTCATCAACTCTGGATATATGGGATCATCTATTGGTGCTGACTTCATGTCTAGAGTTTGAAGGTCCAGTCTGTTCTGGTCTTTGTACCTATTTTGGAAAGACTGAGACCAAGACTGGTCCTTATTTGGATCATTTTCCAAGGATCAGGACCAAGACTATGCAGGACCAGTCTTTGTCAGTCCTGTGTGGTCCAAACTGGTCCAGACTGATGCCAGATGAGAGTGCTGACTTATAGCTGTCAGCTGACCTAATTTTTAGCCAAATTGGTTCACACAATCAAACATTTTGACCATTTTAATATCATATGTCATTTTGAAATGGGTATCTAATCAGAGATCAATAAATTGCTAAATAAGCACATGGGAATCTGGCTTAGGTCAATTCAGCCACATTGTAGTACACGCCCCTATCTTGAATCTGAGCTAGAAGTCATGTGATTTGGTTCACACAATCAAAAGATATGATTGATTCTGGGTGGGATGTCAGTTTGAGGGTATGAGGAGCATATACTTTAACATATGACACTGTGGGAATTATACTTAGGGGTGATTTCAGGTACATGAAAGCATTGATCAATAGAATCCATATGAGACCATTTTTGTGAGATTTGGTTCATAGGATCAATAGATATAAGTGAATCTGGGTGGAATTTTGATGTTAGAGGGGATAAATGATAAAGTGATCCTAGAAATTCTAAGAAATTCTGGAAAAATATGGACAAATTCAGGGATGTGGCTATGTATAGGGGCTTCAATTGGTCCTCCAAAAAGACCAGTCTAGACCAGTTTTTGACCAGTCTTTTATTTTTTCAAAATTTCAAAGACTAGGACCATCATTTTCTCAAAAATCAAAGACCAGGACCAGTCCTAGGACTGAAAAATTGGTCCAGTCCAGTCCAGTCCAGTCCAGTCCTTGGTCTTTGGGTGGTCCTAGGACCAGACCTTCAAACACCATTTGTATCAAAGTACAAAATCCTAATGATCAATTTACCTTAGTGTTTTAAAATCCAGTCCAGTCCAGTTTTCCATGCTCCAAATAAGGCAACCAGGCTGAACCTTTTTTTTAATCTCCAAAATTCCCAGGACCACAATTGGACTGCTAAAAACCAGTTTTTTTTATTTAGCTCCAAAAAAAGACTGGTTTGGGCCAGTTGCAACCAGTCCTAAAATAGGGGCTGACTAATAACTTCCAATCCACCTAATTCTTATGTAATTTAGTTCACACCGTAAGAAGTTATAGCCATTTTATTGTCAGATACCCCCCAGATACAATATACTCATAAGAATTAATTTTTTGTGACTGATTACTGTGGGAATCAGGCTTAGTCATAGTGAAACCAAATATAGTGCACACTCAGGGTTAGATGCTGACACCTGGATCTAGCCAATTGACTGAAAAATGACCGAGATATAGCCATTTCTGAGTCATATGTTATAGATTAGATCTACAGAATGATTAGTAATTTTTTTTTTTTTAATTCTAAAATTCTGGAAAATTTGTGCTAAATACAGAAAGGGCTTTCAGGGGGTATTATCAGTTGTATCAAAAAACTGGTTGCAACTGATCTTTTTGCAGTTTTTTGATTTTTGAGAAAAGTAAGAAGACTAGGACCATTTTATTTCTAAAACTAAAAAGACCAGACCACTCAAGACTGGTCCTAATTGGTTTGGTTCAGTTCAATATGGTTTTTGAGTGGTCCTAGGACAGACCTTTAAACACTAATCTAGACTAATAGCCATCTATAATGCTAATGGCACAAAGAACACATGTGGTGACATCACCAAGATCATTCAATTTACCTTAATAATAAACAAACATGCTGAACTAATTTGTTTGACTGTAACAAATCTGAAAACTCATAAGATCTATCTTGGATACAATTGGTTGCAGAAACACAATCCTGAAATCAATTGAACTTTGAATTCAATTGACTTCAACTGCCCTGATCATGATCTGCCTAATCTGATCAAATTTGAAGATAATGATGAGTTCCTGGAGAGAACCCAAACATGGGAAAAGGGTGACACACTCTTCAAACTCATAAATTATAATACTGCACAAGAGGACATCACTCATAAAGCAGATCAATATAAATGTACCATGACTATAAAGATGTAGATATTCTTCAAAAGAACAAATTATATTTAAAACACATAAGCTTCTTGTTCAAGGTAGAATGCACATACACATTGAGATTATATACGCTTTCGTGTCCCCCATACGACGATAGTATTTCTCCGCCCATTCCAAACCTTTTTCAACAAATGGACAGAGTTGAGGGTTATTTTCATCATTGCGGAGCTTTGTCCAGGTTTCGTAGAACTTCTCGAATGTGACTAAATACTTGCACAGCATAGGGAGTCGCTCATGTGACAATGCCCGAATGGCTTCAAGTTGATGTGGAATCTAGCATGATCAAGGTCATGTTCAATATATGGAGCAGTCAGCTCCAGCAGGCATAGGTCCCGGGGGTTGTTTAGTGCTAAGAATATACACACCTCAAGGATCAGCTCAAAGTCTCGGAGGACTTGCCATTCCATCTTCATGAGCTTGTACTTCTTCAGATCCTTGTTGTTGGGCCGGTCAAGAAATGCGTTGATAGGCTCAGGCTGAGGCAATTTAGTGGCGCAATCGAGACGCTTATGAGGCTCACCTGGCGTAGATAACGGAGACGACGGATCATGTAATAAACTGAATCCCACCGAGTTCTGACATCACGGAGGAGCTGGAGGACACAGAGTTCCGCCTTCTCATTAGTGCCAGTGGGTACGCCGTTCTCGTCTTCTGCATCCCAGTACCCTAATTTGTTACCCTCCCGAATGTAGTCCTCAAAATGGTCATGTCGCTGTCCAGATACACGTAGTACGTTGACGACATTATGACCCTGGGAAACCGGGTCATTTTCAAGTGCTTCTGCATAAGTTTGTCGGTCGTCCATGTCTTCCAAGAGCGCCACAAACCATGAGCTGGTGTCTTCTGCAAGGAATTGGTCAGTAAAGGCATCCAGAACATGCCTGGAGCAGATATTGAGTATATGGGGTAAACATCTTATTCGTCGGTCGCGGTGGTCGAATTCAATGTCCCGCTTAGCAAGTAGGTCCTGTAGAACCTCAGTCATCTTGTTGTTATTGTCAGCATTATCCATAGTTATGTGTCCTACCTGGAAGTGCAATAGGTCAGCAACTTTAGTTACGCAATCCAGTGTAGAGTCCGAGCTCACGTTTGTGGTGATGCCAACGTGATCCATCATTTCCAAAGTTGCATTTGCCAAGTTCTGCCCGTCGTGGCAACCGAACAAGCGATGGAATGCAATTAGGGCGCACTCTAGGGACAAACGGCCATTCATGCCCTTCTTAATCCAATGTGCTGTCATCCTGAGGTATGGACGACGCATATGGTCTGACCATACATCAGCAGTGAGCGATACCTGCCCTTGGGACTGCTATTTCGGGGTCAGGCGAAATAAAAAAAGCTGGCCCATGCGTAGTATGTGGACTTACTGCCAGCTCGGCCTTCAGAGCTTGCATGTGTTTCTTCCACGAATTAATTACCAATGCACGAATCTTGGTTCGCTTTGGGATGTCTGATTCTTGAAGGTCTTCTCGTAGCGTCAGAAGTAAATCCCGAAAGCCCCGCCGCTCGATCACACTCAGGCTCTAAGGAGTAGGTCAGTGCAACTCAGTCGAAACAACGGAAACACTGGTAACACTGTGAAAATCACTGACCTGATCATCTTCGACTATGAAAGTAACGAGTGCTTCTTTGAATCTATCCTCGGTGAACTGGGGCCGCGGCGGCGATGAGGATATGACTTTGCCAGTGGCTTCTTCCTTTGCCCTTTTGTCTTCTTTGCCATGTTTCGTCCTATCTGGTTGACCATGTTTCACGCATCAACGTCCAAGGCTTTCCCGGTGGTACTTGAGGTGCTTGCGAACTATGCCAGTAGACGTTTTCCCGCTGTACGTGTATCTAGCAAGCTTTGCGTTGGGGTGGTTCCGAGCTACACGGCTACCATAAGTGACACGTCAGAACCAATCCTGCGATTGTAGGATGAATGAATTGTTGAACTTACGCGCATTTCTTACATGTGTACTCGCCACTTTCGGATCTCTGAAAAAAATGCTTGATGTCAGCAACGAGTATCTTCTTGCCTCCCTCTTCGACGTCGTTCTCCAGTTCTGATCCAGTGAAAAGTGCACAATCACACAAGTTGTTGCACACCATGCTGAGACGGTCTTGACTGGGACCGGAATTAGTAGACGATGGTTTTGAGTGAGGATGTGGGGGTTGCAGAGGGTTAGGTGTTGGATGGTCCCGGGATTTGTAACATGTTGGAGGGGGTTTCTTTTGGGTCTGATTGAGCTTGAGTCCGGTAGAGCTGTCGGAAGTCGAGGAGACCTCCAGATCAAAATTTTCTTCAGACAGCGAAGGCGTCACGCGACGTGGTTGTGCACCCCTTGGGATAGGATGTTCAACAGGAGGGTGTGTGGGTCGCAGGGCAGCCGGGGCTACAGTATTGGCAGGGCCTGCGAGTTGATCGCTATACTTGTCAGCAGTATTGCACACCTTGCGCCCACACCGGTGATTGCCTCTAGTTGGAGGAGCTAAGTCTAGGTCAGCAGTTTAGTCCAGAACAAGGTTTTATGACATCTGACATCTGCTCACCTGGGACGGCATCAGAACCACTGAGAGAAGCAATGTCAGCTTCTGCAGCCCTCCTGGATTTGGTACGCTTCTGTTTTAAAGCAGGCTCTACAGGTGATGGATCAGCCGTTGGTCAGATAGGCGTCAGATCCCACATGCGAACAAACCTTCTCTTGCAACAG
>JBBPMZ010000812.1:0-10359 GCA_038090575.1 Tylopilus cf. pernanus | reverse complement strand
GTTCCTGGACCACGACAGACTGGTTCCCGATCCTTGTCAAGTCAAGCGTTGCTCTTGGTGCGTTCCCAGATTCGGCAGGTGTACGTGGACAAGTCCTAGCGCGCCGTCCATAGTTTGTGCTTACAAAGGGGCCACTTAGGTTGTGTCATGGCTGAGAGAAGAAGACGTGGCTGCTGCCATACTCGAGACGGCGTTTTGTAAAGAGGTCCCACCACCGGCACTCAATCTCGTCAACCCTTGTGGAGCCCCTTGGGCAGAGATAATAGCGTTCGTGCGACGCGCCATCATCAAGCAGAAATCACTTGAAGATGATGCGCTCCCACCCATTCCTTTTCGGGATTGGTTTGCATTGTTGGAAAAGAGGGTGGAGAATGCTTCAAAAGACGACTTGGCTAGCATTGTGAGTGGATTCCAAGTGTATGGTCTTGCTCTCTAACGTGGTGGACATAGCCGGCCATCAAGCTGCTCGACTTCTTCCGCAAGTTGGCACAGGGTGAAAAATTATTTCGACATACTGAGGATGTCAGTGTCACGGAAGCATTCGGGAACACCAATTTCAGTACCGTCAAGATGAAGCGAGTCAGCCCAACGGTGGCGAGGATGAAGGCAATTGGAGAAGCAGACGTAGACGCATGGGTCAAATATTGGATTTCGAAAGGTTTCTTGTGAGGTGTTGATTGCGATGCGAGGACTATAACATGTGGGCTCCATGCATTTTTTGTTGTAATATTAGAGTGCGAGGTACCTTCGAACGAACGGTCGCCCAGTGGGATCTGTTATAGATGACAGACAGCATTGTGATTGAAGTCACGTGAGATCTCAATAACCTTCAGTGGCCTTAGTATCAATTCATAAGGACGTCTTTGGTACCCATAACTGTTTGTTTACTACTTGTGCTATTGTGTCCACGTCTCCCTGCTCACTCTAGTCGAGGCAGTTCGGGTTCAGGGTCGGACTCCAAGTCAGATTCGGGACATAGCTGAGACCTCGACTCCACATCGGTTTCGTCCGCATGTCCACTTAGCTTTTCCTGAGGCGCCTCGGGAATCTGTTCAAAAGTTGTTCATCGTCAATCTGAGTCCCCGATAGACCCTTTGGAAAACGCAGCCAAATCGTGCAATACGTACCAGCAACCGGAGGAAGTAGGACACAAGCAGCGAGCACGCTGCAACGATAAACACGGTGCGTAAGCTCGCCGCGTATGCGTCCCGAGCTGCGCGCTGGAGAGCCGGGGGAAGCGACACCACCAAGTTCAACGAGTGCCGGATTTCTGAGATGATCTTGAGGTGCCAAGTTTAATTATGCCGTCGATGGAGATATGTTCGCGATCACGATAGCCATCGTCATTCGGGATAGAGAAAATATTGACCAATACAGGAGCATGAGAACGGTGATCATATGCATCGGAAGATGAGGTCTGACCTTGTCTGCATCGGGGACATGGATGCGCTGACGTAACTCGGTATCTAGGCGGGACTGGAAAATAGCCGAGGCAATGGCAATGCTCGACACTTGTCCTAGATTGAACATATGAACATCTGCTCTTCAAACGATTCGTACCAGTTGCTCCTTACCAAGTCCCCTACAGAGCTGAGCGACTGCCGTCCCACAGGGAATCAGTGACTCTGCAAACACGAGCACATTCAGGACTCATCAAGGAGTGATGTGTGAAAACCCACCCGGCAGGTGCGCTTGCAACGCGACTAGACGAAGGAACAAGTCGGAGTGCATGAGTACTGACACAGGTTGAAAAAGGACTACAGTAACACATACTCATCACTATCAGAATCACGACCCCATTTCCAAGCCCAGTTGGAAAGACGCTGAGCCACTTTTGGATAAAACCCGAATCCTCCCGTAGGAAAATCAAGGAAAGGAGGCCAGATAATGGAAGGATACCAAATATGAGGTTGAGAGTTGCGTATTTGCCCGTTTGACGAATTATCCAGCTACGAATAATGCATCAAAACGAATGGCTAGATAGCATGCGGGTTCTGACACACCCTCCAATCAAAGAGCCCAAACCCATGCCAACACTATTGGGAAGTAAGTGGAGTCCTGGATTCCTCGCCGTCGGGCGAGGGAGGAAGTCAGTTGCAAACACGTTCATGTACATTCAACAACACACCTGCTATAGCTGCACTGTCCAAGGCCACTGTTTGGAACCATAATGGGACAAAGAACGAGATAGAAGAGTTGCAAGCTGACAAGAAAAAGTTGCTCAAACTAACCCAGACGGCCACTTTCTCTTTTAGAAGACAAGGAGGAAGAACGGGCTCACGAGCCATGCAAGACTCAATTATGAGCAAAACTCCAAAGGAAAGGAGGGAAAAAACAAAAGGGATTATCACCCTCGAGTCTGTCCACTGCTAGGTGTTAAAGAGCACAGGCGACACAAGAAATATTCGAAGCAACTCACCGGAAGATCCTCGTTGAATTTTGTGCTAAGCCAGGCAAGTATGGACCCGATCTAGAATGGAATCATTCAGCACACCAGCCATGTAACGTGGAGTGACAAAGACTCGCCATCAAAAAAAGTGTAATCAGACCCCCAAAATCAACCCTAATTAATACTTCCTTTGCGCTCTGACCTTGACCCTGTGAAACATAACCTGCTCATGTAGATGAGATGTATTCACCAGTAAGAGGCTCACTGGCGTCGTATACCGCATCTTTTTTGTGATGGCGATCGCCACCAATAAAAAGAATGGCACTTGAGACAAAAAAACAGCGCGCCACCCGAATCTGCAACCAGTTAGTATCTCATATCTCATAGATTAGGACATTGTGATGACAGCAGTGAACAACGCACAAGTCATTCAGGATGCCACCAATTGTCCCACCAAGACCCAATCCAACCTAGTTAGTCGAGTAAGGTTCAAAGGTACAGATGGTAGATATCGGTGAACAAAGCACTTACGACTATAGAGAAGTTATTGAAAGCCAGGGGTAAACCACGTTGCTGCATGTCAATGAAGGACAGAGCGTAGAAAGCCAACCCAGGAACTTACCCGCACAGTGTACAAATCTGCACAGACAACCCTTTATTTATCGAGATATTGGGAATGCGTTAGGTTGTCTACGAGTGCGCAAACTCACGGAGGAAGCAGCTGAAGCGCCCCTGCGCCCATTCCAGCTATCTGATAATCCGGAATTTCAGTCCGAGACCAAGAATAACAGGGAAGTGATATACAAATCGAGCAACCGCCAATTCAACCATGCCTCTGGAACCCGCGCAGAGGAGTGTGCCAAGGATTGTGGTAAATAATGCCATTTGGCATGCGGCACGACGACCGATGATAGTACATAGTCGTCCGTAGAGGGGTGTGAAAGTGCAACTCGAGAGCAAATATCTGAGAGCTGCGTGTGAGTGACAAAGCTTGAGCACTGAGTATAGGACGCACGCAGTTCCAATCCAACTGGCTTGGTTTGACTCTTTGAACTCCGATGTTATGGAGGGTAGCACTATAAGCAATGTTTTACGGGACGCGCGGTTCAAAGTTCGGGACACTACTCACGCGTGGCTACCATCGTTGCTAAGGAGATGGTGAATGATTTTTTTGGTGGTCATGCAATCGCAGAGAATAAATCACATACAGTTCAAGTTCTGGATGCCAGGTTATCAAGATTGTGAAGGAGTTGGGCAATCAGGAATCACTCACACAGAAGAAGGTTCCTGTGAATAAAGCTATGAGAATATATTGCTTAGTCGAAGGGGGGATCATGTGGGAGTCTACAGTGCCATCTTTATGTTTGCCGTAGATCTTTGGGAGCAACGGGGTATGTTCGCCATTATTGTAATGAGTCATGGGCGAGGACAGACTTTTGGATAGCGAGCGTCAGATAGTGTGGATGTGGCAGAAGAACAACCACCCCTTTGAAGGCGTTGTCGCGCGGAAATGAAAGCCTTCTAACCGATAACGGTGAGGAGCAAGTAATTATTGAGGATGAAACGAATCACCTGGCTCGATCAGGATAAATGCTCTGGCCTGCCGTACGATATGGAAAGTACCGAATCCATCAATCTTGATGAACGGCAGAACGGAGCCCAATTATTCATCCTCAGGCTCCGAGTGTTCCAGTGAGAATGTCAAGTTCACGACTCGGAGCAGAGCGTACTTATGTTAAGGCTGAAACCGTGACAGATAATACCACCATCGACGAACAACTTGCTGGCTTCAGGGCTCAGGTTGAGACAGCACTGCAAGTGTTCGGTCTCGAGGCCGGCGTTAGCCTACAGAAGGCTAGTGGGTCTTACGTGACTGAGGCGTCGTGTTTCATAATGTCACTAGTCCCGGCTTCTGGTAACAGAAGTCGGCAGAGGCCGGTCGGCCCGGTGGCAATAGTATCCAGAGCGGCTCAGCAGCATTCACATTGACTATCCTAGTACTAATAAATTATTTCACAACCCATAATGAACAAAAGGGACTCAAGACAAAACAGCCCGCGAGACTCACAAATCCTCTCGATCGTGTGGTGTAACGCCTTCACAACTCGCCTACCGTCCGGAACTCTACCATCACCGAAGTTCGTAAACCTCCCTCATCACCCTCGGTGCACTGGTGTCCATGATTGACCACATCGTTGCGATCACCCTGCTATACCTGCAAGAAATATTCCCGCTGCGAGATGGATTGCTTCATCGACAGTTGTTCCCCCATCACCGTCTGTCATGTCGAGGGCGTGACAGCTGCACGATGTCATGAAGTTTGAGACACTCGCAACCAGAAAGTAAGAGGTCGTTGTCGAGCAGATTCGTCTGGTCTTGCGTGCCATAGCAACAGAACTGTGCCCAGTCAGACTCCTTTATCCTCTCCTCGACGTCCTCGACAGTTTCATTAGCCTCTTGAAAGTCAACTAACGGCGATGACGAGGTGGGTTCTTTCATGAACATCATCTCCTGTTCGACCCCATACAGGTGACGCTGGTCATCCGTACAGGGCTGAGGAACAGCAAGTAGACGAACCTCAGCGGCCACAGCGCCTAACTGGGGTGATTCCTCGAGTACACTCATCGCAGGAATGTAGGAAGAAATAACAATTCCGGAAAAGTTTGGTCTGTCGGGCCATAAGTCCCTGCTGCATGGATAGGGTGAAATGTAAACGACCCGGTTGGGCACCAGAAGATACGACAGGGTTTGGCAGGACGTCTGGCTTTCTTATTAGTCGGAGACTTATCTTGGACATTATTACGTCACATACCAATAGATCAAGGACGTCGAGAATTGGGCTGATGACCTTCCAGAGATTGGATTGCGTCGTTGGGTTGCAAACGAGCAAGTCTCGTGCCTCTTTCAGGCTCTATCTCGTTACATAAAATGATGCGCCCGTTGTTTCACTACACGCTGCTTAGCTGCCTTCGCACGTAATTTCGCCGTAATTAGTGCGCGAAAGCGGAACGCGAACAGCTTGTTTTGTGGATACCATGACAGCCAAAGCGTCGCATCTATGCTTGCTGACACTGAGAAGAACGACAGCCCGGAGTATGCTAGAGAAGGAAGTTGGTCGATCGTCTCTAGAAGCAGAAAACATTCGAAACCGGGGAGGGCACGTATATCTCTAAAAAGCTCCTCGCGACGGAGAGCGAGGGAATTATGCCGTTCGGCTTGCTTTACTGATAATCGATTCAGCGAAGTCGAGCCGCTTAAACTAGTGAACTCGTTGATTCTGACTGTCCCAGCCTGGCTTTCTGTGCGCTCAAGCCCATGTCATACGCGTTAGAACTCGATAGCAAGTCCAGGGTGGAGGAGCGGAGATCGTCGATAGGAGTACGAAATTGCGAAAGCTGACTCCGCATATGGAGCAACCTTGCTCGAGCCACTGTTCAGACCTGTCAAGTTCGAGAGCAGCAGCATTAACAGCATCACGCACGGTGTCTGCGGTTTGCAAGAGTTTGTAGTAACGGTTGTGGAGAGATAGTCCAATCCACACTAATTGGGGAAGAAGCAACGGAAGGAGTGTATGAGTCCAGAACAGGCCTGGGGTTGTGTAGGAGCAAGTGAAGAGTTGGACCCGCACCGGAGTGAGACGCCTGCTTATACTTACATCGCTGACAACAAGTTCAACGTTCTACACGGAAACAGGTCCAGCGCTCGACGTTAACGTTCGACGTCAACCGTTTGGCAGAATTGAATCGGGGTTGACAAATAGGAAATGAAAGATGCGTGGGAACCACCTCTCTGGCAACTGTGACAATATACTCGGAGCTGTAAACCAAAAGGACCAGCCAGACAGGTTACTCTACGCCTACTCCCAATGGGACCCCTCAAAATCTGCCAGAATCCTTCACCGGGCTGATCCCACACTCCGGTTTCATTGCAACAGTGTTGTCACCGATTTGTCTAAATCCGCTGAGTCTCCGAAGAGTTGATACCGAGTCATTAGCGCATCGTATAGGACTCTCCTACGCTCAGGCTTCCTCGGATCCTCATCAGCGGTGAGTTCTAGGGCTTCTTCCATCATTAATATCGATTTCTCCAAGTCCTGGGCCCGCCCAAAATGCCTATAACGAGTTAACAGTAACTTGCCAAGGTCGGCTAGCCAAAATGGCTTTCCAAGATGATTTTCTGAAGCGGCTACCACCATGGCCTCCAGCATGGAGACTGCCATGCCGGGATCAGGGAGGTCACCAATGGAGCTCAGTGACATGCAGAACAGGATGCCAAGGTGATCCAATAACGCATGCCTCGGGGAGTCCGGAACGAATAACCGTTGAAAAGTGGTATCCAACCTTTGGGGCCCATGATCACCTGGACCTTCTTCGCTATTCCCGGAGGTCTTTACTCGAATCAAGTTGCCAGGAGCTGTGCAATTGAGCGCAAGGACCGCCACATGATATGCGTAACTGTCCGCTAGGGAAGCGTCGAGGACATCAGAGAGGACTGCGTTACCCTCTACCGCGTCCGATTCATTATTTTTCCTCTGGAAGCGAGCTTTGAGTGCAACACCAAGGCTGAGCAGCGTGGATGGGTGGTCTGGGTGACCACGGGGGCGTAGACGAAGTACAGCCCGGAGCAAATCAATGGATCCATCGAGATCAGGGGTGGAATTGTTTACTTGGCAAAGCATCAGTTTGGCAATGGCGAGGTTGAATAAAACAGCTGCATGGCTAGGGCGATCCAGCTCAGACAGCGTACGAGCATGTTCGAAGTGTTTGATAGCTTCGTCAAGGTCTCCTTGCTCCCGGTGCTCTCGATAACGAGTAAGAGCGTCATGACCTGCATCTGTCGACTCTGCTAGCAGTCGCACCCCTTCCGACACCGTGGGCTAAGATACAAGATAAACAGTATTCTCAGCGCTGAGTTATCTGCCCAGCTCACATTGGATGGAGCCACATGTTCGTTGTGGCTATGAACCCGCTGGTCCACTTCGATTTCGAACGAGAAACGAGAAACAAGTGTGTTTCCAACTTCTTGTCGCAAAAATTTCACGACTAAGTGCTTATGTGGGCAAGAATAAGGAACTGAATAGTAATGCTCACATTTCATATGCTTATTATGCGCAAGCAGCTGGCCAACAGTAATATCCACCTGATGCAGGAGCTCTCCAGCTCCGAGCCTTTCTCCTAACTCGAATGATGCATACAATAAAAGAGATATCTTCGCAAGTGGTTCCGAGGGACTTAAAGTTCGTTGGGAAGACTGTAAGACAAATAGGGTAACAACTCACAGCGGTATCTCTTCATCCCATTCAACCGTATCTTTGCATAACAATGCAGGCTTGCTCGAGGTCTGCTGCGTCCCGGTTTCGCTTCGTACCGCAACATAAAACCCGATTGGAATATTCCTCATTCTTGAAGCGGCATGCGTTGCGCGAATACCTGTTCCATGTTTCAGCACTTGCTTGGGTTCGTGATACAAAACTTACGAATGATCAAGGGACATCCAGTGTTCCCGATTGTCTCCTCAGAGGAATACGTTCCCGAATCCAGCTCGTCTGATGTACCCTGAATGATGTCTGGCGGGAGGGTCTGGGCGTCGCCAACCGGCATTGGCCCAGTTGGATTATCTCCACCTCCGAGACGGAGCAACCAGGGATAGAAAAGGGCAAGGTAAAGAAACCCGATGAAATTCCTCCACAAGAAATGTGCGAAAACGACCGAAAGGACGACGAACAATGCATAGCAAAAAAATCTGCCCAGTGTATTCGTCAAGGGAAGAAGGACGGAGTTTTAAGAAGAATACCTGCTCAACTGCATCTGAATCTTTTCAAGCCCTTCGTTTCCGACGCTGCTATGTGGTCTTAAGAGAGGGGCACGCGGCCGGACTCCAGAGGTCCACGCAGTAGCCTCCATGGACTGATAGATGGGTTGCGCCGCACTGCCCTAAATTCTGGCATACCGTGCTAGGTAATGGCGTGGAGTTCATTTCGTGAAACATCACTTCAGCCCTTTATGATGGATAGGTCGTTGACATGTCAGAATCGGACCACCGTCACTGCACAAATAATATAATAACATAGCATATCTCTGGTGAGAGAAGATTAGTATAATTCACGTTCAAATCCCTCAGAGGTTAGAACGCACGCTTTCTCCAAGGTGTTGCTATTGGGTGGTCCTAATGGCATGTGCAGACATTTAGGTTAACATTTATTTCGAATGGCCTACCCTTCGATTCATCTTCCCACGCCCGGTTCCCCATTCTACTGTCATAACGGTGCGGCAGATTCACTACAGAGGCAAACGCAAGCTTGAACAACTGGCGCCAAGTCTTTCCGGGCTTAGCTAGAGAAGCACGTTCGAGTTACCACCCAGGCATTTGGTGGGTCAACGAATTGCTACATCCTTGGCTAAGATTCCCGTGTGAGTTCATCTTCATTATTCTTAGACCCTTAGAGCCCTGATGATAGTTTAATCATGGCGAATTCAGAACATTTAGTTTCGTATTTTATAAGTACTTGTCAACGACTCAACCAACATGCGTATAATATATACCAACTGCACTCCAATTGGAAGATCTATTTCAATTTACCACTTTAGAAAGCACCTTCCGAGATCCAATAAGACACCCATGCATCTGCTTCCACCTCCCCAATCGCCTCCATGTTCGCCATCGTCGAACTCACTTGCTGCGCTTTGCGAGTACTAAAGTTGGTCATTCCCGCTGCTTCCGTAGTACTCAGCCCGGCGCTTCGGATAGCCCGGTCTCCTCGAGCCAACACACGGAAGAACTCAAGTAACTTGATGGCCGGCTATGTCAGAACAGAATCACCATGTCAGCAGTTCGCTCAATGAGAACATCATCCAAGTCGACTCACGATCTTTACCAAATCGTCTTGTGACGCATTTTCAGCCTTCTTCTCCAGTAATGCGAACCAGTCTTCAAAGGAGACGGTTGGGAGCGCGTCATTGCTGAGTCCCTTGCGCTGGATGATGGAGCGTCGCACGAAGGAGATGATCTCCGCCCAAGGCGCACCGCGAGGGTTGACGATATTGATTGCCGGAGGTGGCGCCTCTTTAGAGAAGGCCGCCTCCAAGATGGCAGATGCGACCTCTTCCTCCCGCAGCCACGAGACCGCCTATATCATCCATGATGAGCATGAATGACCCTTGACCCCACAAATTATCTATTCACTTACCCCTGCAGATTCTGGCAGCACGCCAAGAGCCATACTAGATTTCACAATGATGGGGAACCAGTCCGTGGTAGCCCAGGCACCGCCTAGTCCACCGGCGATTTGGCCGATGCGAAGGGAGGTTGCGTGCAAGCCACTCTTCACGATGACCTGGAACGTTGATAAATATAGTTGAAGATCTCTGGAAAGTGACGAGCCGTGACGTACCCGCTCGGTAACGTACTTTCCCTCCCCATAACCTGCTCCGACCGCGACAGAGGGATCGAGTTGGACCTCCTCTGGGAATGGCCCCTTCGAGTGATCCCACCCTTGTGCAGATCCGATGGAGGACGTGAACAAGAATCGAAGATTTTGGCTCCGGGGCGAGTCTAAGCCGAGGTTTACCAAATTCCGGGAAGCACGGATACTCTCTTCAAACGACGACATCGCCAAGTTGAAGTCCAAGCGCCACGCATTGTGGATGATCAACGTCACGGAGTCTCTTATCTGCAAAGAATATGTTAATTGGCGTTGATTTAGGACCATTTAAAACCCACTTCTTTATACTGAGCTAGAGACAAACCACACTTCTCCAGAGATGCATCAGCTTCGACATAGACGATCTTGCTGGAGTCCAATAGGTTTACCGGCAGTCCCCTGTCTCTGAATGCTGCTTTTTGACGTTCCTCGATGGATTTTGTGGAAGAGGGACGATTGAAAGCAAAGACACGCTGGACTGCAGAGCTTTGGACAAGATCTGCAAGAAGGAAAGATCCAAGACCGCCCGTAGACCCAGTGAGAAGTACTA
>JBBPMZ010000811.1:0-10360 GCA_038090575.1 Tylopilus cf. pernanus | reverse complement strand
GAGACGGGGCGTACGACAGTGGACTTATGGGTCCATCGCTACCCGCGCTCAGTCACCTCAACTTGCCATATATGATAGCGTTACCGATATGTCAACTGATAACCTTGATAATGTGTTTCAAGCTTCTCTGATGGCCCAGAACGCGAACACGAACCCTGAAAGGCGTGGGTTTTCGAGTCGCTATCAGTGCGCCAGATAGATAGAGAAGATCAGAACACAATGGAGAAGGTATGTCACTCACACGTACGCTCTTCCAGGCGGTGGAGTCGATCATTCCAGCCAGGTTCTGCACCCTCGTATCAATACAATTGTTACGAACGCCCATACAAGCGTGATCATCAATAGATGGATGTATAGTGATAGTATCATAATCGTACGGACGTCTAACAAGTAGTGCAGCACGAGTGGTTGCCTCTTTGCCCTTCTTTACCATTATCATCGGAAACCAAACATTTTCTGATGTCGGCGTCTTCCATTCGCTGTGCGCCACGATCCTGCCCAGTTGTGCCGTCAGCAATGAACAATGGCGTACATTGACCCTGAAGCGACCCATGACTCTGCCGGCATGAAGACTTCCTGGCGACACCAAACCTGTCCTATCAGTGGACACACTGATGGCGATCAAAGTTAGTCGTGATGCGATCGCAGTGTCTTCATTGGGGTAGATGATACGCAAGCCCAGATATACAGAGTAAGACCTTGTTACGTTCGTTTTTTTCTTCCTTCTTGATCTGTGACAGTGCGCAAGTCATTAATATTATCAGTTGTGATATCGAGACGGCGTACGATCGTGGTCGTGCAATAAGCCATGAGCCTACTAGGTGTCACGTGGTTCAATGAGATGTCCGGCTTTCAAGTTGGACCATTCCCAGCAAGAATCAAATGACTTTGGTACATCTCCAGTTCGCCATATCACACGTACCTGTATTTGAAAAACATGTAGGCGGCTCGGAGACTCGGAAGCAGTTTTACGACTGCTTAGAAAGTGGTGTGTTACGATCAATATGCTAGGGACAGCTCTCACGAGTATAAGACCGTTGTTTTCGGTGGTACCGTTGCACCGACGATACTGACAATTCGTCTTGCGAAAAAGGACGTGAGCCTCATGGTCAGATGGACCAATGTACCCGAGCCGCTGGCACATGGAGCCGGCCGGACAACGAGGAATGATGTTGAACTTCAAGAACCTCCACACTGAGTGTCCACTCTACAACTCAAAAACAACGCTCTAGCAAGTTTGACACTGACAGCGAGTGGTCACCCAGTCCTTCTGTGGACGATTCGGGCTATCAACGTCAAACAAACCTGTCACCGCCGATGTCAACAGAGAGAAGTTTCCATTAGAGTCTATTCCCGACCTTTAGCTATTTCTGGCACGCCGGTGATCGTATCATAGGGACAACGGTCCATTTCAGGCACGATCCCCAGTTATTTTTCTTCCCTCGTTCACATGGTTGAGTTTGGACAATGCATTCCCGGAGGACGGTGCGAAGGCGACTTCTTCGGCGCTTGCCGGGTGAGGGGACGTTCGGAAGCGTATGGCACCGCCACATTTAGTGCCCGAAGTCACATCGGGGGGAATCGCGCCATTGCTGTGCAAAATGATTTCGATTCTAGACCGGAATCTGAAGGTCTGGTACTGTCGTTCGATATCGTAATACTGCCCCGATCGGGGCGTCCTTCCGTACAGCTATCCTCACAACTATCATACGCACTCGTCCGGACTCCGGATCAACACGCAACGGGCAGATATGCCGCACTGAACTAGATACTGCCCCACCCTGCTCTGAAGTTTAGACACAGAACCAAGGAGTCGATGAATTTGCTCGTTCGTCGTTGTTTGATGTGTCCTCATGTTATTTGTATTCACCAACGCAAAAAAATATATTGCTAGAAATGAAACAGTCAGTGTCGAAGGACCTGAATTCCGTGCAATCTGGGACCCACTATTCATTCCATGCATATGCGCCATGCGCCACCATTCGATGTGCTATTTGAACCACGGTCGGAACGGGCACGTGGGACACTGTCGGATACACAAGCCAAACGAGACGCTCAATTCCTTCGTTCGCTCCCTGATTGATCGCAACCGATCGATCGTCGATCGCATATGGGTGACGACGATCTTCATTATTGACTAACCACGTTGAGTGAACACAACGTCTACCTGCCAGTGGCATACGGTTCAATGCCTTCAGAAACGGCGTCTTGTCTGCGCCAAACTATCCCGCGATGATTGCTCAAGTTGTCAACGTATTCTGACGACAGACCCCTATCAGATTCGATCGTGCAATGTACGTACACACTCACTGCCACGATATTATTATAGGCCTAAACGACAGGTACCGTCACTCGTTCACAGCAAGTTGAATCCCTGGACTTGGCCGACCTTCTTTGACGGATGTGACAGGGGCTTGAGGTTACGGCTCAGTATACGCGAGTCATCACTCCGCCCCGTCCCCACGCCCCGGACGTGCGGACCTGTACCCATGACCGCCGATCCGTCGCTTCACGCCTCAAGTTAAAATTGGTTCCTTAGTTAAATCAAGCGCCTCAAGCGTCCAGTTAGCCGTACCCACAAATTCCGAGGAAAACCAGAAAAAGACATGGCATAATGACGACACGGCTGTCCTCGGTCAAGAAGTCCCATCTTAGATAGGCAACTTGAAGCGCACACTCATGTCGTGATATCCGTCAGATGCCGCCACAAGATGAAGAAAATTTCACCAGCGTTGAGGTTCTCTAGAAAAAAAGAAGACACAATTTCATCATGAAACAGTGACGTACACTGTGAACTCACTCACGACATCAACATCCCTGATAACATCATCCGTCTCTCCTGTGCGCCACATCCTTACCCACAGCTGGGGATCGCATCGCGGTTATATCTTTACCTATGCGTCTTCAGAGTCAGCCAAACGATGAGAGTGACATCGGATAGTACCCTAGTACTGGTGCTTTTCGTACAGGATTACGTCTCGTCTCTAATCCCTGACCTGCTAGTGTACTAATTATGCTCACTGAACAACATTACTAGCATTCTGGAACACCATAGGTCATAAAATTGAACAAACATGTTCCACAATCATAGCTTGGATGTGCCGTGGCATATCGCTGTTTCACGTAAAGCGATAGCTAGGCTCACAAGTTCACTCTGAACGGCGAATGCGGCCCTAGGGAGGTAAAAGAAACACAAAGATCATAGATAAGGCGGTTAACGCGAGCCGTCTTGTCACGGTATAATTATCACATTCGGACGTGATAACACAATTAAACTTGGATACGGCGCAACAAATTTGAAACGGCGGTGTGTACGCGGCGTCACGCACGTTTATGGGCTTCAATTTGAACCTTGTCGAGATAAATGCTTGTAATGGTTCGACTAAATGAATGTGAGATAAGCAACATGAACCTGTGTAGTCCCATCATTCACATACATTATGATACGTGACAACTTACAGCAACCCACATCATACTTCATCTTGTGTCGCGCCAGTGAACAAAACGTCAGGGCAAAGTGGGAACCCGAAGGGGAAATGGACATGTAACTCTTGGAAGTGGCGACGGTTGAAACGCTGAATGCTGTAACAGCTGACCCTGCCGTCGTGTAGGTTAGAACGCCCGTCAAGCGTGTAAACCCCGAGGATTACATCCGTTGACAAAACGGTGAACTTGTGGCCGCATGAATTTGAATTTGTGGGGGAGGAGCAGACCATTGTGCTGGTAATATTTCCACATAGCCCTAATTTCGTCCCCCCGCCCGGATACTATATCCGAGGTTCTTCGTACCATCCAAGCTTTTCGTCGGTGCTTGTAAACATCAAGCGGTATCAAGTAGGCTAGGAATGTGGTTCCCAGCCTTATCTCCCCGTTCTTCTTTCATTGTTGTCGTCCTCGGCGATCTCTCCATTTCTTCGCACCGAGTTCCGATAGCATCGGCTGCAGGTGCAAAGGGACTTACCACAAACATTCTGACTGCATCAGTAGCTTAGAACCTGCCTCGAACTTAAATGCAAGCTTGCAATGACCCAAAAAAAATCAGAGCTTGCTCACTCACAGGCTAGAGTTCATTTAGAACAACCGGACCAAGGTGAATGTATGAGCGGATCAAAGTGACATTCAAAGGCCTCGTACCGTCCGGACAATCCTTTGTTTCATTGAAATGTCCAACAATGATCACGAGATTCTACACCGTAATCAGGGGTTAAACCATTGAAATTTCTCATTTGGAATCCTGCACAAGCCACATAGGCTATGAGTGTAGAACAAACTTAAAAGTTCGAACTACCGCGCCCCCTTGCTGTTGCGAACGAGACATTCTGCAGTTTTTTTTGGCGACAATCGCATTATAACTCGCATCAGTGAACTCGGTAAGGGTCTGGGCAAGTTGCCATGGGTGGTGATCATCTGTATCAGACGAGGAAAAAATTGAAAGTACGGTGATATCATGATATCCAAGAAATACCAACCCATCATTCCTTGCGTTCGTTCCTTGCGTTATGCCTATGAGGATGTGTAAGAGCGTCACGGTGTACCCGGTGGGCCTGGGCCAGGACCTTGGTTAGCCAGGAGCCGCGCTGAGCAGTGCCAGGGGTCCTGGCGCAGTGGCTGGCGGCCTCGTAGTCAGTCTTGCATGTCATAGTCAGTCAGTATCCAACCACTCGCACCTGCGGGTTCCCAGGGTGCCCCTCTCCAACGGCGAGCAGTCTCTTTAGTTTCAGCATACTAGTATGCGCGGGACGTCATTAACCGGAATAAAGACGACCAAACCGTTGGTGAGCGTCCGCCCCAGGCATTAGTCATCGATTTTTCGACGAGACGACACGGTTGATGATACATAGGAATAGAGCGATGAACCTGCGAAGGGGGGGAGAGGGCATAATGCAGTACCACGAGTGTTTACAAAGGTGTCAGTGCCTCTGAGGCTTTCGTGAACACGATGCCGCAATTCGGAGAAGAACATAGCCATTGTGCTCGGCATCTCTAGCTGAGGCTAATTCTGCACCAAGGAGCGGGAGCACCGAATCGACGGTAAACACATTAATGTGAACAGAAGTCGATATGTGCGACTTTGAAGACCGCAGAGTCTAGGTGGCACACGTGAAAAGGGAACACGAAAGACCTTGAGAACGGACCCAGCACGATGACCACTGGATGCTGAATATACCTGGGTCATGGTCAGAGGCTGATACGAGCTCAGTTACAAGGTCTCACAAACTAGAATTACTAGGCTAGAGCCTTGCGGATTTTCATCTTATTGTTTACCGATTTGCATCGGATTCCACCGCTGGTCCGAGTCCCCCTGCAGGCAATGACAGTACTAGTAATGGAAGTCAGTATTTAACCGGTTTGTACGAATATCAGGGAAAGACTCAACTAAATAAGATCGTGTCTGGACTTGAAGTTCGGCGGTTTCGCACGACCCAGCATCTCAGCGCTCAGCTGTAAGGGAATTGGAACATGACGAGCACCAAGTGGTTTGTGGATTTGCGTGGATCATGATGCTTCAGATAATAGCCATTAGCAATACAGCGACTAAGATACATATACTATGTCAGTAGGACAATCACAAAAATTGAAAGAAAGGATACAATCGACCGGAACAAATAAACTGATGTAAAATGTAGGGAAAATGACGGGTCAATATAAATCCAACCTGAAGAACCGTGGTTGCATTAGCAAAAAGATGAAAATGAACATGGGCAACAATAGATAAATATGATGTTGACCAAGGGGCTTTTTGGAATTGAAATTGGAACACACGGACAAAACACCATTTGGTGTCAGTGAATAAGCATTCGCTTTGCGACGGGGCTATCATCACCGTAGGTCGGAGAGGGGCCCTGTGCAAAACACCATCGCTTGACAAGGGCGTCAAGAGTTGGATTATTGCCAGTGACGTCTTTTGTGTCCGGTAATGATGGAGGTACCTCGACAGGCGAAAGGCATAAATGTTGCTTGGGCGACGACTTGACCCGCGGTTTGTAAGGAGCCGACCAATCCCAGTCTGCAAGATGTCCAGAGGACCTGAATTCGTCATATTCTTCTTGGTGTTCACTCTCGAGGCTAGGAGAGATCGCAACCTGTTCACGAATGATCACGTGTGGCGCTAGTGTAGGCGATACGGGAGGGGTAGAAAGGGTCGAGGAAACAGGTGATGGACTATCTTCGTCGGAAGATGATCTCAGGATTGCCGGGGGTGGCGACGAAGGGGAGCCCATAGAGGGAATTGAGACAGACAACATGACATGTACTGCAGGGGGCACGTAATTGCACAGGCTGAGTTTTCTGACCCTAGAACACAAGGGCGTCGAGTGTCTTTCAGTCCGGCACTCGGACAGTGTTTCACTGTGAGGGGCGGACGGTACCATCGTACCCGACGCATACTCCTTGCACATCATGGGAGGTGGGGGTCGGGTGCGCCTTGAAGCGATCGGTGCTGAATCAGCATTAGTATAACTTTGTGGAAAAGGTGAATAGGAGACATGCTTACCAGGGACAGATTCGCTGCGGGATCTGCCTCGGGGGGACAGGCGAACCGAGGCAGCAGGTTTGAATTCGACACGATAATTGGCGCCATCATTGTTGTCCCACCATTCGCCACCCGGGCCATGCTGAGCTGAACCGGGTTCTGGGTATGTCGAGTTGACCCGATAGCAGGAGGCCAGCCACAAGGTGCGATTGCTCAGCGAGCAGAAATAGTCCTCAAGATGTACAATGAAGGCGAATCGATCCCAACCCCTCCCCCTTTGAAGAGCACAATCATCCGAGGCTGAACCGGAGGCCACGGAGTAAATGTGAGACGGAAAACGAGACAGCGAGTCAACATAGTGAGCACTGACTTCGCTGACCGTTCGCCAGTCGTCGAGGGTAAAGCGAATAGAAACCTGCTTTTCGAACGCCAAATTTCGAACAAGGACAAACCCTGTGAGGAAGGGTTTTGTAGCAGTATTTTGGGATGAAGATGGAGCTAAAGTGAGCGATTCGAGGAGTAAATTCATATGAGGGGAGAATTTGGAAGGAGTGGGGGATGACTTTGTGGAGTCGATTTCATAAACGTTTTGGAATGGGGACGGAGAGCGCACAAGGCTCGCAGGCTCCTCTCCGTCTGTTTCGATCTCGTCACCATTGTTGCTGGACGTGCTTCCGAGTGCATTTGGGGAAGCGGAACGATTATAAAAACGGACGGTCGCAAGACCATCGTCCTTTTCAGGGAAGTGGACTGTTTTTGGAGTGGAAGTTGGAGTGGAGGGTTCTGAGTTGGCACGGGAATTCATGTTTTGATAGCTTTGAGGTGGCATTGACACGGATCGGGAAGGTTTGAGGGAAGGTTTGAGGGGTTTACCGTTCGAGAGGAGAACGGGAGAGGGCACCCTTTCTGTGGGAAACTGTGGAGGAGTGGTGGAACGGGAAGGAGGTAAACAGAGGTGAAGAGAAGGGCGCAGGGAGTGAGTAGAGGTAGAGTGAAGAAGGGGTACAGTGGATAGTTGAGGACATTCGTCGACAAAAGTATTATCACTGTTTTTGTCTCGAGGGAAGGGGGGGACGGAAGACTTTCGCAATTGGTCGTCGCGATGTGCTCTCTTCGGAAGAGTGCCCAGAGAGTGGAACGCGCCAGGACTGCGTTCATCAGAGAAGGTACGTCGCACGACAGACATCTGACAGTTGGCGGCTCATCAGCAATTTAAACAAAGTCGCGAGTATATCCACAAGAGACACGCACCGCGGAGGGAAATCTTGGGAGTCAACCACTGAAAGGGTCGAACGTTTGCGCTTGACAACTGAGGACTGGGGCGGTGAATCATGTTGCACATATATACTGCCAGTACTTCAAGTTCAATTGTGCCTCTGTACGTCCGACTCGCCCGAGATCCTGATTATATACGAAATTTCCTAATATGGTTAACCTCCCCCGGCAATTCGCGGCCAGCGTGTCTGTCGGACCACGTCTCGAGTCTAGACCATCCTTGATCCCGGCTTCGTCACTCCATCGTCACCACTTCGTATACGTATATTTAGTCATCTCATTTTCTTCCCGCTCTTCTGGTCTCCCTATAGTTGCCCAAGTTTGTAGCCGCGATACTTTCCTTGTTTCCTCTGGGTCCCATAACTCAGTATTGTCGTGGACTGTTAATACAAGCATACCGTTTCCAGTTCCCCAGAAACGATATCCATATCAACGGACCGGCAGGAGGTAATACAGTTCCCTTCATCTCAGACGCTAGGGTGTCTCACATGCAGGATCCTCCCGCCGCCATGTCGCTTTGCCGCGTCTGCAATACAAATTCAAGCTGTGCCTCTCCGAAGTTCGCTTTCGGATCTTCAAGTTACGAGTGGAATGATCCATATAATCTTCACGCATACTCCGAACACCCCTTACCTACATCCACGGAAAAGAGTCACGGTCCGAGTCTCTCCGTGTGTGCACGATCCCATCGGACATTAAGTAACATTGAATACCACAACAAACTGGGCTTAAGTGCGACAGTGTCTTTGGCATCATATCCGGACGGAGACCTTGAGGTTGAAGCTGTTTCCAGCAATTGTGGGAGGTAACTTCCCAACTCATCTGCGAGTCACCCTCCGAAGTATTTCAACTCGGGATAGGAGTGCACATGATAGATACCATGATACCATGATATTACAATCGCACTCATTCACCGCAGTTATGCATCCGCGCTCACTTGCCCTCAAGTTGTTATCTGAGACTCGATAGCATTTCGGAGATTTGAATATCATTCGTGTAGATGATCACGGGTCTCTGATGGTCTAGACTCCAGACCGCGGGCAGTAGCAGACGATGCATGCTATCATCATATTATAAGATTAATCATGACGCTAATACATTTGTGATTACTAGCAATTGCATTATCAGAATGGAGAATTCGTCGTTTAGGCCAAGTTGTTTCTACTGCAATGGAATTAATCTCCGCTAGGCATCCATGGACGTGGTCACCTCGAAGCTCAGGAAGAAATAAGATTGAATTGTATGGCCGCTCTTGCGGGCTTTTGTTTCTGTTTCTGGTGAGTTCCTCATTCAGATCTAACACATTTGCCAACCGAGGACTCAATGATTGTTGCGCCAAACACACGGTATCGTATTGCGCACATCCTAACTAAATATGTCTTGTCGTAGATAAGTCAATCGCAATCAAATCTGCAGCTCAAAGGATTCGCGGTGGAACATGGGTTCTGTTTTTCTTTTTTGCTTGAAATGCAAGTCACATCTGCCAGCACCGAAGTCTATGCTGTGGCCTCTTGGAATCGATCAAGAACCTTGGATACAATCGCGTTCTCCAGCTTGTGGGTAGCAATCTTGGTATCCAGCAGTTACCAGAAGTTCGGAAAGCGTCTGCTCACTCACATTGATCGAAGAGAACGCTTTAGGCAACTGAAGCATCCGAATGTTGGGCATCAGGTTCGTGGAGAATATGGGATATAATTATTTGGACGGCGCATCATCCCGGAATATTGGCATATGATCATCCAGGTACTGCTTGCTGCGGACGAGGCGCTTCCGAAGCGCCAAGCTGACGGACCTCAAACACCAATTTTATATGAGCTCTAGACCCAGATTCGGAGGTCCCGTGTTCTCCCGTTATCGTGCGATAAGCCTACCTTCGAAAAACGAGGCCGACAACATCGCACCTTGTCAGTCCGTTCGACTCCCGAGTCCTTCCCCTTCGACCCGATCGACCGATCGTCAATCAACCCCATCAACCCCACTCATCACTCTGCGCACCTCAGCTTCGATCACGTAAGAGAGCCAACGCGCCAGAGATGCCAGTGCCTCTAAGTTACAGGAACCTCGAGTCTTTGGATCATATCAGCGTGTTCAACACCGACTCGATACGGATACAGACACTAAGCATAGCTGGAATGAGAAAAAGAATGATAGCGCAACATCCCTTTCCCGGCATGCGAGCACGGCGTACAACGGTTACTTTCAAACCGAGTACACCCGTCATTTGATCGTCCGGCCTGAGTCGGACGCCATCAAAGTATATTGAGTAAACAGTGCCCTATAAGGCGGCGACAAGGCTGCCTCTGGATGGTGAAGTACACCGAAGATGAATCGTCGTGTCATGAAATGAGTCTATGCCTATCAAACGCCGTAGGAGTGAATAGATAGATGCGCCCCCTATATGGCTAGGAAGACGGACAAACCCACCGTGTCGAGAAGAAAGCAAAATCGTACGTGGCATCCGACGGCATGGATCAGTGCAACGATCTTCACCTGAATCGGAAATCCCGCTGAAGAGTTGAACCGCTCTGGCCGGCGAACTTAATGCGGCTCCAGGAGGTAAGATGACCAAGTCAGGAAACTGCTTTCGGTTGAAAGGTGCGTATGTATAAAACG
>JBBPMZ010000810.1:0-10366 GCA_038090575.1 Tylopilus cf. pernanus | reverse complement strand
TCCACACTTCTAATGTGACTGCGTAGACACTTCGACCAAGTAATCCGTGGTGCACCCCTTTCTTCAAGATGATGCTAGGGAACAGCAGACCAGAATATATATTCATCAGGACTGCCATTACAGCCCTCCAGCTCGTCACACCATTCAGCATCTTATATGTGACCTGGAGATTGTTCATATACGTGCCGCCTTACTCTGAATTCAAGTGGACACCCCTCGATAATGGTTTCTTCATCTACGCATCCCTAGAGGCGGGCTTCTTCGCGTGCGTTTACCTCCCGAGACGATACCATCTTCAAAAGGCGCGCAGTGCCCTTCCCGTCATGTCTTCCGACTTGCTTTCTGACTTGTCGCTTAATTCTTCCTACAGGCTGCAGAACACCCCAGACTGACTCGCGAGGAACGCCAAGCACTATTCCAGCGATGCTCCGAGCACCTAGGCCCGCCTTTGTCGAACTATCCCTCTGGATGGTTCTTCCAATCTCAATCCTTTCAGAAAAAGAACGTCATCGAGTGGCTCTTGTGGGCACTCTTTTCAACCTCACTAAATGCACGTTGGCAAGAGTGGGAAGACGAGTTGGTGGAGTATCTACATATGGTCGAAAATGTGCTGGGGGAGCCGCTCGTGGAAGGATACAACAAGGCTGCGCCGTGTATGCGTGTGACCCTTGATCCGGTGTCCATGTCTCATCGGCCGTTAGTCTGGTATCTGGTGCGCCATGTTCATATTTGGAGTGGTTATTCAAGATTGATAGTCGTTGCAGGTCGTCGGCGTTATGGATATCATGACGGGCATTCGACTCTACTGGTTAGGGTTTCGTCATTACACTGACAAAGGGGTGCTCGGGTCATTCCCACTCCGTCCGCTCGTCCTCTTTTCGCGCGCATCCAACGTTCAAGGTATGTCGTATTGGTATCGGTCTCACCGCTCGTTCCAGGAGAACCCGGTGCTCTTTCTTCATGGTATCGGCGTATGTGTCTCACTTTTCGCCGCGTATTCTTTCTCACAGATAAGACAGATTGGATTATACCCCTATGGATCCTTTTTAGCAGACCTCGTGTCACACCATCCAAACATCGGGATTCTCGTCCCTGAGTTTCTTTCTGTCAGCTCACGGATCACCTCTGCACCCCTCTCTCGCCCCGCCACTATCACCGCGCTATCTGCCATTTTATCTACTCACTCCCTAGGACCGATCGTCGTCGTTGGACACTCGTACGGTACCGCCATCACCGCCCAACTCTTGCGCGACCCGTCCTTTTCATCACGCATATCAGCATCACTCCTCGTCGACCCGATCCCATTCCTGCTCCACCTCCCCGACGTGGCGTACAACTTTGTGTACCGCACGCCTCGAACGGCCAACGAATGGTTGCTGTGGTACTTTGCGAGCCAGGATCCGGACGTGGCACGGACCCTGTCGCGACACTTTTTCTGGGCGGAGAACGTGTTGTGGAAAGAGGACCTGGCAGGGCGGGAAGTGGCGGTGGCGTTGAGTGCACGGGATCAGGTGGTGAACGCCGAGGCGGTGAGGTGGTATTTGACAGGGGAGAAGGTGGGGGTGCTGGATTGGCGGCGGGGAGGGTTGGAGGTGTTGTGTTATCCTGGGTTGGATCATGCCATGATTTTTAATACGCGGGAAAGGCGGCGACGATTGATGCGGGTGTTGGATCGGTTCGTGCTAGTGAGAGAGGTGAACTAGAATGGTTGGTACCAATACTTCGATGGATCATCCGGAGCTAATGAATAAGGTTGTTCCAGCAGTGGTCCGAGTTGATACGATAAGACACCGGACGATATTCGAATCACTTATATCCACCTACCCCTCGCTGATAACCAAGAGCTTGCAATAGGTAATGTTGGGGAGTCTTGGGACGATGCTTGGTACGATCACGTTATGTTCTGATTTCACTTTATCAACTCTCAAAATATCACGGAAAATGTCCTCCAAACATTCTTCCTGGGCCAGGCACCTGAACCCCAGACGAACGCCCCATGTTCAGACACACTATCCCTGGGTTGTTTACTCCAATCACGCAGTGTCGTGCTCGCAAAACCCGAAGTGGTCATCAAGACGTACAACCCGCGCTATGGAGAAATATGATTCTTCCTGGATCCGCGGGATCCGCGGAGCCTCGCACATGGACAAGCTGCGGTACTAGCCCGCGGTCAGTGGCGGATGCTCTCTTGAGAAGAGCTGCCGGCGTACAACGCCCAGCTCCCAGAAGGGGAGTCGAAGCGTGCTTCTGTTTCATATAAGGAGTTGAGAAAACATGATAACCAGGCTCAGAACTCACGTCTTCTCAGCGAACGCTACTGTGTCTTTGCGAGTAACACTACCACCGAATCATGACGAGGATCTGTGTCACAGACCTCAGATGTTATCCCCGCGCCGACGACATCGAAAGCCCCGTCGTTCAGTGGCGAGACATCCGAGCTCTTTGAAGACTACACCGATGCTAGTACCCTTTCCGACACGGAGAAATGTAAAATGATCATCCGCTATGTCGACAAGATGACCATGGGTTTTTGGGTTTTGCTTCCAGAATACGAGAGTTACGATCACGCTGCGTTCAAAAAGAGTATCCTAGCACAGTACCAGGGCGCGGACAAAGGCATCAAGTATACCAGTCGTGACCTCGAGTTAGCCGTGGATACCCCATCCAATGACGATATATCAACAGAGACTGAGTTACAGAAGTATTACCGTCGTTTTCGTCCCATCGCCATCTGGCTAGTCGCGCAGAAAAAGTTCACCGCTAACGAATGGGATCGTTACTTTTGGACAGGATTGCCGCTCTCCGTCCGTCGCGCTATCGACCGTTGCCTCGAGCTGAAGGATCCAGATTATTCCCGCGACGAGCCAACTGACTATGAGAAAGTCATGGAAGCCGGTCGTTTTGTTCTCTCAGATGACGCTTTCGACACGACCTCAACGATCCCATAGCTACACGCATGAAGTCCTTGCATGAGCGCCGAAACGTGTCCGCAGATGAGAAAGAGCGGCCACGGACCAATCGAGTCGCACAAGTCGTAGATTCAGACGATGAAGACGGCAAAGCCAGTCGCAAGCGAGAAGCCCCGCGCGACATATGGATCAAGCGCGTCCCATTTAACTCTAGCGCGATCTCCAAGGCGCATATAGACGAAGTCGAAGAAATCGCCGGAAAGTTGCATACCCTAGATATAGCAGATGTCGTGTATTCGACTCTATACACCCGTCTTGCGTGTCTTGCCCCAGCCGCAGCACAAGCATGGGCCGCTCCATCGTCTCGCCAGCTACAGACCCCACACCAGACTCGTCCGCATGCCGCATCGCACACTAACTCGACATGCTACATGTGTGCCAGAGGGCACCTTCTTCGCGATTGTCCAGTCGTCGCCAAGTATATTCGAGCAGGTCGTATCATTCGCAATAATGGTTATCTCAACTTCCCTGATGGAGGATGTATCAGACGCCATCCCACCACAAGCTTACTCAAAGACACCATTGATGAGCGATATCAGAATCACACGGCGCCACCAGTCTCCAGACTAACAGAGTTCGCCCGAGATCCCCTGCCACACCTCCAGCAAGCCGCTACGAATGTACTCATCATGCCAGAACTATCTATGGTTCCCTTCGGACGTGACCGTGTCGCAGATACCTGCGCATCTATTGAAGAGGCATGCACAGCCGGCGCTCGCACAGACCCACCCTCCAGTCTCAAGTCTGCTTCCCCAGTCAAACGAGCATCAGGAAACCCCATATCACCCACGAAATCCACAGCCACGTCCCCGCCTAGAGAACCCGCGCCGTCCAAGCACATTCTAGCCTATACCTACGAGCCGAAAGCCACATCGCTAGACGCCGCTAAACGTGTTTATGAGCTCGTCATTCATGCAATAATTCAGAATTTCCCCATCGCAGATTTATTAGCGATTCGCCCAGACTTACGAAAGGAAGTCGATGAATACTGCAAGACTCGCCAGATTCACTTCCCCCCAACAACCGCAGTCGCAAATCAGCTCAATATATCGAATGCCACCAAGGACAAGAATTTTTTTCAGCCCCAGGGAGGAGGACCACTAGTCCTCGCAGTGACAGTCAGATCGGACGACGAAGATGTTACTACTCTTATGGCAAGCGAAGGAACGCATCAGCATGACAGCGAACTCTCAGACGAACGACGCAGCTCCTTCAGCAAACGCGCGACGGAATTCTTTAGTTCTGCAGATCAAGTCGAGAAGGTCGTCATTCCGCCCGTTGTTGCCACACCCGCACCATTATTCCGCAAAGCTTATGTCGACACCATTCACGTGCTACCACGTCATTTCAATCCCATTGTCGTCGTCTCCCAGTCCCGCAACAATGGTTTGTATCATCTCGCCGAAGTCGACGGAACGGTCTCGAAGGTTCGCTTCGCCGCACTTTGACTCACGCCTTCCATCTACGCTCGTCCTCATATCTTGACGTCATGCGCTTCGTTGATCCGTCCGATCTCGCTGGCCTCACTGCCGAAGAAAAGGTTTAGAAGTAGATAGAGCAACTGGGACAGTTGCTATTCGAAGTGTGAGGGAGGTGTAAGGACCGCTCCTGGTGACCGATTCGGCCCGAATAATGTAGCGCGTTCGCGTATTTTCTCTTTCACCGTTCGTCATTACTCAGCCTCGTCGATACATAGCCTCTTTTCCTTCGTATATACATAATCCCCTTTGTACATCCACGATTAAATTGATTCGTTTCCGTTCAGTCCTAAGCACACGCACGTCACGCACGATTTCCGACACGTTCCGATTCTCGACACACGCCGGTGTTGTCTTCGCACTCACTCACTACCGAACCCTCCCGGCTCAGTCGTCTTCCCCATCCGCACTCGCCTCTCGCCTTCATCGTTTCACTTCTGCAGCGGAACGACCGACCCCACAGCAACTTGAAGTCAGAAACTATAGGGACAGGCTGTGGTGTATGATGACTATTTCGGCACCGAGTGAAGCCTGTGGACTCTCTTGAAATACTGGATGTATAGTCACTTCGTTATGGTGTAAAACTACGGTACAGTGTGATGTACCTACGATTAAGTAAGCGGTGGCCGTACCTACCACTAATCGAGATTAATATTGTTAATCTCCAACAGACTCGGGTTAAGGCCGAGGCCGAGGCGGCAATGAGGTCACCATACAGATATGGGGAGAACTCTCTGGCGCTGTGTACCGAGCTTGGATCCCACGTTGTGTTCTAACTGAGGATAGAAGGCGGCCAATCACAAGGCAGAGGGGGCACGTGCGTCGTGCCAGTGGGGCCAAGGGTTGTTGCAGTGCTAGTTCTTGGTCTCGTACTTTCAAGTTCATCTGCGATGTCTTCCGGACTGCGTCAAGTACTACTGGTACTGAGAACGTTGAGAAGTGAGCAAGTGGAAAAGATAGCTGAAAGGACAGTACTGACTGCCAGTGAAAACTAGGACCCTCGCAAGACAGTGTCAGGACCACCAAGGGTAAACAAAAGTGAGCAAAGCGAGATGCTGGTATCCGAGGTGGGGTGACGAAGGACTCTTCTGACGAGGGATTATCCAAACAGGGTCACCACGGTGACGGTGAAGATCAAGTGTCAAACATTTATAGGGGCAGTTGTATTTACGACCGATGGGACACAGGTGCTGGCCGGTGGTGAAGAAGGAAAGATTCGATGCTGGGGAAGAAACGACGGGAAGGAAGTGATGGAGCCTATGGATGCGGGAAGTGGAATCAGGGATATCGCAGTGTCGCGGGACGGAAAGTGGATTGTGAGCGGAGGAGCGAATGGCATTCGGGTATTCGATTCGGAGGGCAGAGAAATCAAGCTCAAGACCGAGCTGAAAGGACACGCGTACGGAGTGTCAGTGGACGCCGTGGACGTATCGTTTGACGGGACAAGAATCGTGACGGGATCATGGGACAAGCTGATACGGTCGCTCCCGAGTGGGGACGAACTGTTCACCTTGCCATACCGTGACGACAGATCAGTGTATGCGGCTAAATTTTCGCCAGATGGACGAAAATTGGCGATTAGAATGTCCCGGTTCGCGCAAATCTTTTGGTGCGACAGTGGTCACCTCCTCGCCACGTTCGGGATTCAGTTCGCTTCATCTTACAACCAATCTGTTGCATGGCATCACAACAGCCAGCATTTCTTCGCCGCATCCAACGATGGCCGTGTTTACCATCTCGATGTATTGACTGGGGACACCCTCTGGAAATGGCGGGTCCACAGCAACTATACCCCTTTGTGCATCGCTTTGGCAAGCGATAGCGCATACATCGCAGCTTCTGCAGGTCCGTTCGTGTCATTCTGGGATACAGTGACACACAAACAAATCGGGTCTCCCATTCCACATGTCAGCGATGTTTCCTCCATTGCAATATCAGCAAACCACGACATCGTAATGAGTGCGGGCAAGACCATCACCATACAGCATATAGCCGACATTCTCCCTTCTCACTACTGTAACAACGTGGGTGTACCCTCCGTATAGCTTCTCCCTGACTCACAATCCCCAAGACTGCCCGGAACATCTGTGCCGACCTCACGGACCTTCAGTGTCGCTACAAGATGCAGTCTCGCTTGCTCGCCAAAGTCCGCCAAATCCCTCTCCTTGATGCAGAACTGGAGCTCCGAATGCGTTCAGCTATACGCAAAAGATACGAGCTGGCCGCTGTACACCAAGAACTCAACCGACTTCCTGACGTGTCCCGTGAGCTCGCCCTCACACGGAGTGAGCTCAGGTGGTTAGACGGCCGAATGCACGATATTCATCAGCAGTACCGAGATCAGCACCAAGCTATCTACTCCGCCATCGCTAATCACAACCCAAATTACTCTACCATTCGTCAATACATCACCCATTCCGACACGTCCGTCGAAAATACAATTGTGCGCACTCTAGAGGTACTCAACACGTCTGTTCAACGGATTTCAGTGACCATATCCACCTCCTTCATGCGTCACGTCAAGCCCCCCATCACCAAAGAGCGATCATCCGCAGTGCAACGTGTCTCTGACACTCTTCCTCAGTCATTTACTCACTACTTACTGACAATTCCACACTACACCCTTCCCTGGTACCTCCCAGTTGCCTTGCGAGCGTACCTCACCTGCTATTTGTATTCGGCGATTTCGTCATGGGCAACAGACAAAGAGGCCGACAGGCTTATGGAGGATATACACCATCGGGTCCGCAAATCATGTACACCCCAATTTCTACTGCTATTATCAATGATGTACTGACCCTATCCGTCAGACCCTCAGGCATTCGCTGCTGGTTGGCGATCACTCACCCGCAGCAACCTTCCCCCCTCCATAGAGAACTCGGATGTCCTCGTGTTGCGTGCCCTGCGAGGCCTCTCTGACGTCATCGTCGCAGCCGGTTGTGCCGTCTCCGCTTCCGATACTCACTCCAAGCTGTCCCCAAAGTTTCGGAACGACATCTCTTCCCTAATCTCAGCTGCCGAGACACTCAGAGATTCAATTGGGGTCGCGCTTCCTGCCGATTTCAAACTCTTTATTGCTCACCCTACAGCCACATTCGACAGGATCACGATGGCGATGGATCACGAGACAGGCTTGGGAGCGGCAGCTAGGGGCAAGGTTCTCTGCACGACTCGCTTGGGACTGATCAAGGAACTTGTAGGAGAGCAAAAAAGTGCCTTGATGGTAACGGCATTGATCAAGGCTGCGGTCGTTCTCCAGGGGAACAGGTAGAGAATCCTTTGTCTGTCCGACAGTAATCACAATTGGACTATCTACACAGTCCTTTGCTAGCATGTCAGAAATACAAATGGGATGTATAATAAGGCTGATACGCCGACTCTTTGTCCAGCTGATCTCCGCATACAATCTCAGCCATAATCGTGACGAAGCTAACTGACCTTGAATTCTGGGATCGAGCACACAGGCACACTGGAGTCCATCAGGACATCATTGAACATATTTAACCCCAGCAAAGACACCCGCCGACTCTTGTTTGTCTGGCACACCATCATGCCCTGAGCAGCAAGTTTCTCTGTTGAAATATTGTCAGACATCCACCAACTTTATTTGCATGAGGTTTATCCCCTATTACTACGGATTATTGCCAACCGTACGAGGTAGGTGAGGTCCAGCTGTCATATCAGGCATGTATGGTTGATTGTCTAGTATTCGTTTCGTAGGATTTCCTCTGCACTTCGGGTGTGAGGTTTGGGTGCTCAGGCTCGGAGTTGGGGATAGGTTCTTCAAGTCTGATACGTACGGCAGAAACCCTCGTGAAATCACCTTGGTCTACGAAAACGGTGAGTGTGTGGTAATGGGAGATATCACAGGTACTCTGTCTTACAGATTGCATCTTGCTGCCCAAAGATGTTGAATGAAAGATGCGGAACAGGTGGGCAAGCGCAGCAGTAGCGACTTGAGATACTGTATCTACACGACGCGACAAAACATACCCCCCGACGGGACAGTGGACGGGACTGTCCTACTGCGGCAATTAATATTGGCGAAGGCATGCCGCGGCTTTTCTGAGCATGCGGAGTTTCAAAATTTACTGCTTCTCTCGTCTCCGCACGGGGCTGCACAGACGTACGTCCTCTCGGTTGTTAGATCTCTTCGCGTTGTTGATTTCATCACACAGACTCCATTCTCCGAATATCACCGCTCCGTCATCCAGCCCGAGCTCATCGATGAGCTAGCGATTTTCTCTGGCGGGGTCATACAGCGCTGATGTGCTGATGTACACTATGGATTGGGGCACTAGTATGACGTCATATTGCCTCAACTCGGCGATTCTGAGTCGGTTCTAAGGTGCGTTTGTGGAGAGACAAGTGTGTTGAAAAAGGTAGGGTACAGACGTGGATCCCGGTATTCGTCGCACATTTTTCTGGTCCACGAACTGACACCATATCTTCCATTTTATATGCTGGCTTGAAGATCTTGAAGTTCATAGTCTCCATCGGCGCATTTATTACACTGCCCGCTAAGGAAACTGCACTATTACTATGTCCGTCACTATCTCTATCTTGTTATATGAGCTTCGATGAACTATCCGCCATTATTTAGAACAGAACCTCACAACCACGTCCCACACTTTTACTAGTAGAGTGACTGCGTAGACGCTCTAGCCCTCCTCCAAGGTGATGCTGGGGAACCTCGCGCCACTTAGCATGCTCAATATAGCTTGGATATTACTTATAGACGCGCAGACTTACCCCGACATCAAACGGACGCTCTCCCATAGTAACGCTTCCAAGTTCCTCATCCACGCAGCCCTAGAACCGGGCTTGTATCGGTGCTCTTTGCAATTCACCCTACACGGTAAGGCTGAGGCCGTTAGGCAGAATGTGCATCGCACATATATTCGTGCGTGGCACTGTACAGAGTACGGTACGATAGTGTCCTAGCCACTGCATTCAAAAGTTTGATAGCACATGAGATCGTGTTAACGAACTGGAAGAAAACTACCGTCCCACTCGTCCATGCAAGTATGATCTCCATCCAGGAAAGTCATCATCATTGAGTCCCAACAATGGGTAACCAATGTTCAGCAATTCTGGTGGCGCGCCAGCTTCATTGCACAGTTCGACGGTTCGCGCGAAGGAGCGATCCGAATCAGATTTACATCCCATTATAATTAAGAGCTGCACCTCTCCGAGCACTCTCATGGAGCTCGTTTTTGCTCGAATGTTGCCTACGATGTCGCAATCTACGATCACAGCCGCAAGGAGGTGAGAAGTTTCGGAATAGTTTTTCGCATAAAGTTCGTTCCGGCCGTGGACGTAGCGCACCTCCAAGAAACCTGCGAAGGAAGGGGTGGTAACCACACTGAGGGTGTCGAGGGAATGTTGCAACTGAGATCGAGCAAATTCATAGTTCCCCTTCACCGAGGCAACTGCTGCCCGGTGATAAGGGACCATGAGAGTGAGCATAAAGTTATCATTGACAGCCTCGTAAGCCTGAACTAAGAATTCCATTGCGACATCGAGTCTCTCCTGAAGGAATGCTGCTTCAGCCATGATCAAGAGAAACTCCCAATGATCTCATGGACGAGGTGGTGACATACAATCCGATCGGATTAATTCGAGATTCTGCTCGACTTCTTCAGGAGTGCTATAGCCATAGCACATTCGTGCTTGCCAGTGCCTCATGCTGATTGCAGCCCACGATCATGATGTGGATCATCTATTGAGCTTAAAAATAGCTTGTCAGCGGTGTCGCACGAGGTGTGCATCCTAGACACATCGAGTGTGTACATCAGTAAATTACCAAAGTGCTTTTGTCAACTTTTGGAGTACTTTTATCAGCTTTCATTCAGCTTTCTACTGCTTTTAGTGTCTTTGAGGGAACTCGGCCGAAAGTACAAAAAGGACCTCAAAAGT
>JBBPMZ010000809.1:0-10368 GCA_038090575.1 Tylopilus cf. pernanus | reverse complement strand
ACCTAGTGAAGAACTGTCCGGATATCCAAGGCGAGGATGGCCTTGCCGGTGTTGTTGGACTATCCGCCCCAAACAGTGCTGAAGTGCAAGCCCGCCTTGCTTGCGATGCCAACGGGAGACGCATCTCCGCGTTGCAGGGCATGGCACAGGCCATCAGGGAGACCTGGAATGAGGGTAAAGGTCGTAAGGTCACGATCGCCTCGACCGGCCCAAAGACCAACCTCGCCATCTTCATCTCTGCGCATCCAGAACTTCTGGAGGGTGTAGAGCAGTTCGTCTTCATGGGCGGATCTACCGGCTTCGGTAACTTCACGCCTGCTGCTGGTGAGTAACGTAGAACAATTATCTAACATTAATCTTATATATTGGTGGTCCTTTGCCAGAGTACAACATGCTCTGTGACCGTGCGTGCACCTCTCTCTGTGGATGACTATCTTGATCATATTTGCGGCCATATAGCCGAAGCTGCGCGGATCTTGGTCAACAACCCAGTGAAAACGGTTATGTTACCTCTCAACGTCACCCACACCGCCATTGTCAACAATGACATTCAAGCACGTCTCGCTAGGGCATCCACCAACCTCAGAGCGATGGTGTCCTCTCTTGTCATGTTTTTCGACAAGACGTACCGAGAGGTTTTCGGTTTGCAAGGCCCTCCTTTGAACGACGCCCTCACGATCGCCTACGTCTCCAACCCTGACCTCTTCAAAGGCAGGCGCATTCATGTCGACGTAGAGACTCGTGGTGAACACACTATGGGAGCAACCATCATGCACTCATTTACTTACGGTTCGTACGATGATAGCTGGGGAGCCAAGGGAAAGAACTGTATGGTGATGGAATCCCTCGAGGTCTGTCTACTATTTCGATCATTGTCTCGTTATCGTTACTAAGCATCTTTCAGGCGGGACCGTTCTTCGACACCCTCTTGGACTGTGTCAACCGATGCGACATGGTGTCCCCGCTGAACACCCAGTGAAGCTGAAAATTGTACGCTGATGGTGATAAAATGTGTTTGGGTGAGTATGGAGTTGGTATAAAGATTGATCGGACAATGTATACTAGCCAAGTGGAATGGAATGTGCGATGTGGCTACGCAACCGTTGATCCTATCCGTCGTGTCGGCCGTTCACAAGTATCTTGTTCACTGGCACCCGAACCAAAAACGGTGTACTACGTCGCCTTCAGGTATCACGACGACCGAACAATCACTGGCGTTCGCGCTCATCAGGCACGGCAAGCAAGTCTGTTGATGATCGTCGTCCGCGATGTCCTGTGAATATGTGAGATGTGAAAACTCTCATGACAAGTACAACATCCTTACCTCCTGTTTGTTATCCGAAGGCAGCACTTGCGCGCACGGTGTAATGTTAATGGCCGCTTTTGGACAGCAACATTTTAATCTGGTCAACGACTATATCCTGGTAGGTATTCAGTTCCGACGTACCTGAAACGAAACTGAAAAAGAATATGTCACGCCAAAAAAGCCTTCTGGCTTGAGGCTCTCCGGAGAATTCAGCGACTCCTCATAATAACTGCACAGCGAACGCAAATGGTTTTTCAGAGAATATGGTTAATAGTTTGCCTACCTGAGGACGGACTGGGTCGTTCAGCGCCGGACCCATGAGCTGCTTCATCAGCTGGATCTCGGCCTCCACCTTGGCACAAGACGCGGTCGCAGACTGGACAGTTTGTGAAACGGTTTGGAAAGAAACTGACCGTTGCCATGAGCAACACACTCATCGACACTGAGAGCAGACTTACTAGCACCAGGCTGCAGGTTGATCATGAGCAACCCATCGATGAACAGCGCCAACTTTGGTTCCGTACGAAGTCAAGTAGGATCCGAACGACGTAATGAAGGAGTGCGCGACAGTCGCCGCCGGCTTTCGTAGTCTTTATTTCCTTCATCTTTGTGTCGAGGTGAGTCACTGTCAATAAAATCAACCATATGCATGCGATGTAGTACTTCGAGCAGCGCTTCGAGGCAGAAACCACATGCGTTCCTTCGAAAGGACGCGCCGTTCGACTAATTTTTCAACCACGAAGACGGTTTAGTGTCAGATTATCTCTAATTTAGATTTTATGCACGCTACCTGCAACGCTCTCTTGAACAGCTGGGATGCTCCGAAGAGCTCCCGATAGCCACCTCGTACAGTATTTAGTAGATCAGGTCAGATTTCTTCCACATCCAATTTGTACCTCTGTCGGAAAAGCGTGCGCTCTAGTCTTCAAGTTTGCGGAACTCGCAGAGTGGACATAATCTGGATACTATCGCTGTGCAGTGCTCAACTTGGTGATACACATGGTTAGCTTTAAGTTGGAACCATTGAACCTTGAACCATTAGGCCACATATACTACATACTGTAATCTCAGTTACAAAGCATCTTTCTTGTTTCCACTCAATGTGCTTTCAACAACTATGAGAATATGATGTATCAGATATTGATAAAAATGGGCAGTAATAGAGTCATGTATGTATATCAAATCGATGGGGAGATGGAGATGTCAAGTCACAGCGGATCTACCACTACTACCTGAGTAGAATTGGGAATGAATGACTGGTGACGACCCTTGGTTCACTCGAACTGCACCTGTTGAGCAGACTCGACCTCCCTTGGGACCAACTCAATGTCTCCTGTGACCTGAGTTGCCTGGTTCTGCCCATTAACACCATCTGCCTCTACGTTCTCTGTATTCGAGTCCTCGCTCTGCACACCAGCTGCAAATACCATCGGTCCTCCAGCAGCACCATGGCTGGATGAAGATAGCGTGGACAAGCCAAACCCACTGTCGATTCCTCCACCACGCCTCCCTTGAACATCATCCGCATACATCTCCCTGATGCTGATGATGAATCGAGGGGTGAGAGTGTACAGGGGAACATATTCCATGATGCCCAGTAGTATGAACTGCCAGCCAGTGCTGGCAGTGTTCGGAATATATCCAATAGAGCCAAGCATGTCGGTGATGTTAAACAGAAGAATCCTGTGACGTAAAAAATTCAGTTGTAGCATGACGTCGTCGATGTACAAACAGCTTTTAGGTTCACAAAGTAAGGCTGGAAATGCTTACCCTAGAAAGTAGAGGCTACCCTGCTCGACGAGCAGGTTCATGTACCGGCTGAGTTTCCACTGTTTCGTGATGCGGTACATTTGAAGCGACTGCCTTACAAACTGAGCAGTGGCTAGCATGAACAACACTGTACCAAAGGTCATTTGTGAAATGTTAACAATATAGGCAGACCAAGCAGGAAGTGTAAGTTGCGCCGTGCAAAATGAATACTCCAGTACCTGGGTGGCGACCCCTGACCACTCGTTAGTGTAGTATGCATTTACCGATTTAGTGGCTGTACATACAGTACTCATTCATCTGCCTGGTATTGACAGCAGCAACTACTACTATGAGGGCGACAAGCTCGATGCAAAGTATTGCAACAAGGAAGGTGATGACTAGTCTTGATTGGTTGTACATTGCCCATACGCGTAGGATCATAACAACTGTGATTGTCGAAGTAGAAATTTTTTCTCGACCAGAGTAACCAGAGTGCTACTCACGTTCGGCTGTGCCGAGAAAGAGGATGAATATCCAATTGCTGCCATACGTCATTACATTGCCTTGAAATATGTGCAAATATGAGGCAGGTGAAATACTTGAACTTCTTGAAGCAAATACTCACAACTGTTTCACTGTTATTAGACACCCATTGAATGTATAATGATGGTGGTTAGCACAATACGTACACCTAAGGGGACACAGAAATTATGAATATCCATTAGTTCCTGATGGCTTGCGGAACACACCTTTGGATCAGGCATGAAACTACTCCCTACTTTTGTACTTGTCAAAGCACGAAGAAATTTACACTGTATGATGCAAACTTACCGAGGGCATTTAACCTATTACACGGTTGGGGTCAGTATACACTATGTACATTTCAGCAGCCATACACTCACGCCAGCGTATATAGACCACAATAACGGACCTATCGGAGTCTCATTAGAAAATGCCTTAGGGGTAAGTACATTGGAAATTAGATACGCGCAAGAAGAAACATGATTGTGGTCCAGGACCATTGCTTATTCTGTGCTCTTGTCAGGGATGTATCAGCTCAGGAAATCGCAATGCACCTACCCAGATGTACTCTATCTTTAGTGGTCTGTTAGTGATAACTTTGTCTGTGACGAAGCCTCGAAGTTCACAGTACCTCTTTTGGAAGGACAAGGACTGGTAACGGTCACTTGATGACTGACAAAAAGGCAGAACACAGGACTTACTGTAATCATATCCGACAGCAATCAGGACTGCGACTGCAAATAGTGTGTACTAAGATTGACTATCGCAAGGACAGACCCACGCACAGGAACCGTAGTTATTTTGCTGAATGGCCAGGATGATGGACTGTAAATCAGAGGACATGGTCTTGACAGGTGTGAGTTGAGACGTGATGAGAAGTGTGAAAGAGAGCTATGAGAACTACCCTGTTCGAGTCATGGGTTTATAACTTAAAGCCACCAGTAAAACATCCACGGCCTCACCAAGCACTTGATGGTAATTCTCTGTGACAACCAGTCTCGATGGGATTGAGCTCATTTGTTGTCTAGCCCGATCAGAATCAGAATCAGAAAATTTGATTGGCGGTATTGATTTCACAGCTAGCCACCTTCCTTATTGTGGACGAGGCTGCACTGACTGGCTTTGTACGTTCCATCAAGGAAGGTTAGCTGTATTGGCTGCATAAAAATCACGATGTCAGCTATCATGAAGCAAGCGTGCTAGCTGATCTCACGTTCTATATTTCTGGTATTGGATTGCTATGAAAAAATACTCAGCACAACAAACAGACTTGAGTGGATCATTTTCCATACTGTTGCTTATACTTGATATCAATTTAGCACTTGGAATCTTGGAAGAGTCATCCAAGTCAGTGCTCAGTAGTGATCAGTGGCCAGTGCGCCAGGATAAATTATCCAATAATTCATCAGGTCTTACACAGCGGAGGCTTGTTTCTGTCTATCTGATGTCCAAGATGAGCACTTCAACCCCATAGGCATTCATAATGGCCATGGTAATCCTGATATTGAAATTGAAAAGCATCATCAGGCTGGCCGCTGGCAGCAGTGGTTGGTCCCGACATGTCCTTTACGTCCTGATGTATGAAATGCCAGTGAAACCCGCCAGATCTGATCCTTCATAACTTGAATGCCATATCGCCGCCCATAAGGGAAATGAGGTCTGTGGGAAGGAAGAAAAGGTGATGATCACAGAAAGAGCTTGTGCGGGAAAGAACCACTCAGACAGAAGGTCGTTTCAGTGGGTAATCGAAGGCAATGTCAATGACCAAACATGGGTCGCCTTGTTCTAGTCAAAGGAGGCAGAAGGCTATAAACAACGTTATTTCTGGTCGTTCGTTGCGTCGACCGTAAAGCATCTCATGTTAAATGACAATATCAGTCAGTATCGGAGAAATCTACAACGACATAAAAGGTACCACCCTATCATTGAGACTTCTTTGCCCAAAACTTACTGAGGGTCTGAATCTGCCAAGATTCCGAACCATGGAGAAAAGACATAGTCGCTACTCGGTGAAGCATTCAAACCTAAAGCTCCAAGTGACGTAAAAGCTAATCGGAAGACATTGGTCTTGAGTGCACACGGTCTGCATTTGCCGATTCTGGTTTACAATGAGCATCCAACATGTCAACGTGTCGTACAATGCAGGAAAGTGTTAGTATTTAAAGGGTAATGTAATCCAAACTTTCCTGGCATGCAGATGTACCAAAATGGCATGGGTGTGTATCGTGAACATAAAACCATGACAATGTAACATCAGAAGCAATGCATCACCTTTGGCAATTTTAGTTAATTGAACCTGCTCTCTGCACCACTTCTCCAAGTCCATGCCACTCCTCATGCTCCCTCCGATGTCCCGGGGTACATGACACGCTAGGATAATCGACGTCGTGAGGTCAATCATATACCTTTCGACATGCCAGTTGCGAAGCAAACCTAATCACGACTCGGATGTACAAGTCAAACTTGTTAGCATACAAGGTAGATCATGCATCTATACAAACATACTTCAAACATTCATCCAATCATCATAAACTCGGAGTCCCAATGAGTCACATTTCTTGATTGTCGCTCCTCCAATAACTAGGACGTACGGGGACCAGGTGACAGGGGTTTACTCAGCGCTTAGATCATATGTGCCACGAAGGCCGTATAAGTCTTCTGATCCTCGCATAATTCTGGGTGTAACGTTGATTAACTCTCTTTGACCTACCCCTCCTGCTCATCGCCATCACTCACCCAGTGGAAATTTTCCCCGTTCGGCGGAAGACGATGTGACTACGCTTCCGAGTGCTACGTCCACGTGTTGTCATATCTTGTCAACAAGTCCATTCGGGGCGTGTTATCAACCCAGAAATCAGATCCATAGCGCACTCTCAACGCCAGTCCAGGGTTGCTGTGCATGTACCACTTGAAGATAGTGTGATTGTGACCATATCCAGCGAGTTGAGGAACAAGGTGATGAAGACTAGGGTGAGATGAAGCAAGTTCGTTCTATCCGGAGCCACGAGAGTATTCGCTGGTAGAAAGGCTGAGAAGAGCAGTACAGTCACAACCGGCATCTGGAACGAACATACCGTGTGCGGGTAGATGATGTACAAGCGAGATGGAAATCAAGGGTGACGTCGGCGCGGGACCGGGTCAGAACAGTGCAGATTCACTTTGGCGACCTGGAAGCTGGCTCAGGGCGAAATAAATGCGGAGGGAACAAAGAAAATCGTGTCTATGTGTGGAATAAACTTTGGACGCGTCAATATTGTCAAGACGCGTAAAGGCTAAAAGTGCGGACCAACGACTTCCGCTCGGCATCTCCCCCAACACTCCAGCATCCGCTCCCCTCGCCATTCCCGTTTCTCCTCTGCTGTATTCGCCCGTTCTTGCCCCTCACAGTAAGCGCCAATGAAGACGATCAAAGTCTTACCGTACCAGCCCACACAATAGCCAAGACGTCAGTCTCTTCACGTTCTTTGACAGCATCTGGTCGCTCATCTCGACATATTTCACCCTCTTTTTTTTTTTGATCCGTCATTACTCGTTCGTTCATCCTCCCAAGAATCGACAGTGCTTCACCTCCTAGCTCACATTCGCTTCAGGTTCATTCTCGGCCCACAGATGGCCACATGTCACCGTACCTGATGCGTTCTCATGGACAGTATTATTTCTCCCATGATGAGCACACGAATGCCTTGATATCCCTTGCTAGGGCCTGGCTGCTATATCCTATGCTCCGAGGTAAGTTCTCCAGCTGTCAACAGCGCGCACCCCGCGTACATTGAATCGGTGGTCAGGGAAATGGTTATTACCAGTGGTTCAGGTCCTGGTTGACTCTCTATTGATGTGTTGTGTGCATGGTAGTCACTCTCCCTTGATGCAATATTAACGTCAGACAGCACTCTGGATCAAATGTGTCCGTGCATTGATATGATCGAATGCGAAGAAATCCGTGACGGCTTACAAACTCCTTCGGGTCGGCATTGACTATGGTGCGTATTCTTATGCTTTTCTATCTCATCCTGATCTTGACGTGTTGACATGATCTTGCTACCTTCCAGCCCGAGCTCCAACCAACAGTGCGAACCTTGGCAACCCAGTCACAAATTCAATACGCAGCCCGCTGGAACATAAACACACCCACAAAGTCTGGCATCGCCGACACATCCTCCGACATCCCTTTGACAAGACGTAGCTCCACTTGGCGAGCGCCTCCATAGTGCCTTGCAATACAAGCAAATCTGGCCCGGCTGATGTCCGATGTTGACCACGTCGATGATGTGCTCCACATTGAACATCGAGTAGGGCAGGGTGTATGCAGGTGTGCTGTAGAGTGTAGGAGATGATGGCTACGAGTCGATGGTGTACAAGGATGTGGTTGTGCGAGCATGCGTCGAAGTGGAGAACTGTAAATTGAGCTGGCGAGAGATCCCGATGTATCACTGGACACGCTTGAAGTGCAGATGCTCCTGGAAGGCTGCACATAATCGTCACTATGACACGGGCCAGGGTATCCCAAAACGACGGGGTGAACCTGAAACAAATGCGATATATGTACTATCACTTGCCAAAGCAATGTGGCGAGGAAAATGGTGTTTGTGGATGGCATTTCGAGAGCGTGTTTCCAGTAGACACATCTAGATGATAAATGCAGAAATCTGACGAGATAACAAGGGGGTGCCTGCTGTCATAATGCCACATGATAGATCTTTGCGATGTGAACCGGCGAGTCCGGCGAGATCCGTGAGCGGTTGGCCATTTTTGCAATCGTATATGGATCTTGAGACTCGAACGCCGAACCTCCAATTTCCCAATGCCAACAGCCGTCCATGCGGTGAAATTTTCATCCAGTCTGAGCAATCTGGTCCCTGTCTCCCATCCAGCGACATCAGCTTCCCCTTTGTGTCCTTTCAGTTCAGCAGTGTGCATGGTTCCTCGACTTTTTGCATGAAACACTTTGTCATGCCCATTCCTCGTCCCAGCTACCACTCACTTTCCATCTTGCTACACTGACACGTCATTGTCGCTCCTACTTCAAGTCGCCACTCTCGGTCTCAAAGCGCATTTGCTCTGGGCTCTCAGTTTCGGTTTCGACCAGTGAGTTTGTTCCGTCTTCCACAGCAACGTAAGCCAACGCCACCACCTGGCTCGTTTTTTCCAATGACTACATTTCGTACACTTCCCTTCTTTCTCATTTCCCCACCTTGTGGTGCCCAGTCAACCAAATGATTTTACTCGAGCAGACAATGACTCACGTATCCGCAGGCGCAAAGCGATCCTGGGAGGGACACCACGACTCAGACTCTGGACATGCACATACCCATGCTCTTACAAACGACAAAGGGGAAGAGAATGGCGGGAGGAGAAGCGGAGCAAGAGGGACACCTGGAATAGACGGTCGTTCCCGTTCGCAGGACAGGGACAAGAAGCGGGAGCGGGACACAGGCAGACGTCATGAGCACGGTAGGGACTGGGGCAGAGAGCATCGCCGGAGAGACGATGAGCGGCGCTGCTCGCCTACTGTCATCGATCAACCACCTGCCAGTGCCATCTCCAACGGACGTCCGCCACCATCGCAGCCATCACAAAAATCGGACTCAGATGGGGAAGAAGTCGAGTGAGTGCATGTTCAGTCGTCACATTGTATTGTGCATCGCTCATCTATTTTCCAAGGATGTCGCCACCCCTGCCCTCCCCAATGCCTCCAGGGCAACGTTGAACGGGACCTTGGATAAAGCCATCCCAACCACCTTTCAAACCCAAACCCAAATCCGAGGTGGAGCTCGAGCTCGAGATAGATGTTAACGTATCCGAGGAGGCCTCCCGTGCAGCACGCCGTGCACGCAGACAGGCTACCCTCGCAAAGTATGTCGGGATCGCGAGCGAGATGCAAAGCGTCAGCCCAAGCCCGGGTCCACCAAGTAGTGCGGTCCAGCCACCTCAGCCTGTCTCCTCTATTTCTGATCTTCCATCTCAGCCCTACAGCGCGGTCGACGGTGTGACACCAGCAGATTCGGTGACGAGGATGCAGAATGGATCGATAGGTGAGTAATGGGTCGAGATGCAGTGCGTTTGTTGACTGGCGCATGGCGTTACAAGGCAAGCGCGATTTGGCGTCGCCAGCCCCCGAGTAGGATGGGTTTGAGCTGGCAAAGGGTGAAGATGAGGGTAACGCACATATCAACGCTCAAGCACAGGATGGGACTGGTGAACGAGCAAACATTTGAACATCGTGGTCACCTTTACCTCGTGTTTGAATCGATGAGGTGCGTTTACGTAGTCTATCATTCTTTGTCACTCATAACGATTTCGTGCAGCATGAATCTCAGGGATGTCGTCAAGCGTTTTGGCAGAGATGTTGGCTTGAACATCAAGGCTATAAGGGCCTGTGCTCACCAGCCGTTCCTCGCCCTGGGTTTACTCAATAAAACGAATATCATCCATGCGGACATCAAGCCTGACAATATATTGGTGCGTTCTACCACGATTTAACTTGCCAGTATGCTGATGACTCGGATAGGTAGACAAACAAAAGACTTTGAAGTTGTGCGACTTGGGTTCTGCTTCTGATGTCTCCGAGAATGAAATTACGCCTTATCAGTCAGTCAGTTCTATCGAGCCCCTGAAATTAGTACGTTGCCGTGAATTGGTCAACTCAGATCTAACGGAACGGTTTTAGTCCTCGGAGTACCTTATGACCCAGCGCTGGACGTTTGGTCGATTGGATGCATCTTTTACGAATTGTACACTGGCAAAATCCTTTTCCCCGGCCGTTCAAATAACCAAATGCTCTTACTCATGAT
>JBBPMZ010000808.1:0-10373 GCA_038090575.1 Tylopilus cf. pernanus | reverse complement strand
CTGATGACCTTGTGCAACGTTTGAGGGTCAGAACCTGACATTATAGACGCCTTTAGAGACTTAGAGTCGCTTTGATGGGATTAAGAGAGTGATAGTATACAGCAAGTTGAGAGCAAGCAAGATGAGGTGTACGTGTTCACTGTCAAGGGACTTTGAAAGCCCAAATTGAAACGTCAAAATTGACCCATTTCAGGTAACTCTCCTGGCCTTAGCACTACTGTACATTTATATGCATCTACCACAAGAATACGTTCCCAGTTATCACTATTGGCATCTTGGGGGTCAGTACCATCGCAGCAATCCGGTGGTGCGCTAATCCGGTTGATTCGATCTCAGCCGAGTTGCAGCCGAGTAAGATCGCGCTGGAGCTCAAGGCGTCCTATTTCCAAATCAGATCCATACTGGCTTGCCTGTAGAGGCAGCGGGTTGCTTGCACTCTCCAAGTATACCTAGTTGGTGAAACATATTCTCTGACATTTGACCCTATCCCAACTGTCCCACTCCAACGAGAAGTTCTTTGGGTCAAGACCATTCATTTTCAAACCTTACTATGGCGTCCATGAACCAGTGAAAATCACATGCGGCCACTCAGTGCTGAGCGCCGAGCCAAGACAGCATACGTGTGAATAGTCTCCCCATCCTTGGCGTGTCGTTGTCATGGGCTATGGGTGGAAGCTCGAACGATACCAAGTTGGTGAGTGTTGGCTTAATTTGTTACTCCACCTTACCCATCAACCGACAGAAGCCTGCTATGTCGTCCATTGTCAATTGTCACAAAAGCCTTTTTCGAGTTCTACCGACGGGGCCCGTGCAGGCGGAATAGTTTTCAAGATTGATGTCCGAGCTGCGCGCGGGACTGTATTAATGTGGCTTAAATTGTTCCGTGCTGGGACAGCCAAAGAGTGTAATTCTGCCCACGTATTGATCGATTGATCTTTCCAGTGTAACGGACTGGAGATACGGTTATACTTCGTCACCATGATATCCGCCCGTTTCACGGATACTGATCAAGTTGCCTTCGCACAATGCCGACTCAAAAAAAGTTTAGACGCCATGCACCGTCTTTTCACGAGATCAATCTGAGTATTGATACTGGGCAAATGAAGTGTCGTTGTGCTTTTCCGGGAGAAATGTCGCACCAAGTCCCCGCAGACAAGTTCGAAATCTCCCGAGCGTACATTGTCGGCAGGTATGTGCTTTGCTGGTGTTGCTTTATGAACTCATCCTTGTTCGCGATCTTGTTGTCCCAGGTATCTCCTAACAGATGTGTTTTGTTCAGAGGCAGTGCTTCATTGACGATTTAGTACCAACTTCTTCTCCTGTCTCTTTCGACCATTCATAATAATGCCGTTGATAATCTATCTCAGACCACTCCAAACATAGGATATCACGAATCCACATCAAACGTGCCCTCAAGCGACAACATATTTCAGATATACTTTGCTCGACGTAAAGCCACCTGGTTTTGTCCCCCGATGAGTTTTAAAGTTTATCCCACATCTCCTTCCTCGCGCAGAATCAGAGTTCAAAACATTGACTGATGGTTCAACTGAATGTGAGTGTCACATGCCCACCTGTGTGGCGTTGTACCTGACCTCTGACAAAAATGGGTCCTTCTGGAGGGATAGTGAGGAAGCTTTACTGAGCGTGAGTCAGATGATCCATGTGCATAGGGTCGATTGTAGGATATATTGTCTCCCTGCGAATACATCACACGATGACCGATGGTCTTATCCATGCATCATCGACAAGAGCGCATCATAACTTTTGGCGTGCTTCTCATCCGTTGTCGTTCCATATGAATTAATCACAGTGTGCATTCAGAAGCGCATGGACAACCCATGATCTACTAGCAGAGTTTCGGTGCTCTGAATCCGTTTCATGCGTCACGAGGCACGGCATCATAGCGCGTTTGTTGCCTTTCGGGGGGAAAGACACCGATACAACATCCAGCTATGAGATGAGGGTACTAGATATCCCCTTGAGGAACAATCAAAAACAAAGAATTTGATATAGCCAAATACACGACAATGTCGGGCGGACCGACTCTTCCTCGCCGACTCAAACCAAAGAAGTCATCCGGCGCATGGTCTGTCCGGTGAACCATGCGTCCATCGGTCCTATTAGTCATTTCCACCAGGCTTCTTCGGCAGCTCTGTCAGATGCACACGGTAGGATCGGAGGAGATCGCTATTATACCCAAAAGTCATTGTTAGCATGCCTTGCACGAACGATACCATGAGAGGTGATAGTAAAATTCTCGGCAATACATGAGAAACTCACGCTGTCCAAAGTAGATCCAGTGTGCGGGATTCACGCCAGTGGATGCTGTATGTCAAGTCTTCTATACGAAAGAAAGCTGGAGGATGGATGGCAGCACTTACGAATGCTACTACTGCCATTCGGATCTTCGCCTTCCTCAAAACGCTTCACGTTCTTTGGCGCGCCTATATTGAGGGGTTCAGTTTCGGATAGCAGTTACGAAAATGCCGGGACACCTGTTGTTCCACAGAGCATGAAAACACGCATTCTCTTACCCAGTTCAGCAAATTGCCAGTATTCGGCGCCACTGCCAGCAGGCCGTTGATATTAGATGTGGACGATACTCAAAAGGAGTGACGATGACATACAAATGACGATATCCCAGCTGTGTCGGAATCATTGTCGGAACACCGTCTAGTTAAGTGTGTCAGAATGAATTTGACCTCGCCAAACCTGCGTGTTTGAGGCTAGAGTATAGAGCTCACCTACCAAATGTACGCCTAACCATTTCCATCATCGTGAAACAAGATGACAACTCAGTGGCGGGACTTACATCGATAAATGTTTTGAACACAGACCATACGCTCTACCAGCTCCGCGAAAGGACGATCTCCCGTGCGAGGTTGACCTGACTCATTGGTTGAGTCGTCATCTAAGAGCCGATGTTGCAAAATCATCTCACCAAAGGTGTAAAGACTGACGTCTCTCCCGGGAAAAGTATGGCTACAGGCGATCGAAGCTATGCTTGCAATTGATCCCTATCAAAAAAAAAAGAATGACTTAACAAAGAACCAGGCGGCCAGCCACAAATCGGTTTACCCCCAGTGAATGACCTAGGGTCCATTCATTATCGTCCAGCCGCAGTTATCACGAAAGAGCGCAAGGAACTATGGAACGACTTTACCACAAAGGATGATATTATATGATGGGCGCGCCTTTAATTCGCGTTCCAAATGGTCTAGAACAGTGTGCGCAATACTATAGTATCCAAGGAGAAAGCCGGCATGAACGTGGGGTTCAGTGGTTCGAGAAATTTCCGTGGATGGGTCAGGAGGTGGAAGGCCAGGGCCTTGCAAAGGCGCGAGGATAATGGAAGCGTCTTTATTTCAAGTTGACCGCCGATGAATAGATCGTTTGATTAAGACTACGCTAGTAGAAGTCGAAACAGCAATGGTGACATACCAAGGAGAATACTAGGGGTGTCCGTTGTCCCCCTGAATGCCACGACGAGCTCTTGTCGATGATCATCTCTGGCAATAAACCCTCTCGTTGAAGTGATGATGTCCTGGAACTAGTATGCGGAGCGTCAGCGTACTGATGTGACTCCCCCTTCGTGTTGCCGGGGTGACAAAATTCGCCCGTTCGGCGTGCGTAGTGGCACACGGACCTGAATTATGAGGGTGTTCCCCATCGGACGAGGACATATGACTTGATAAGCACCAGATGCGTACTTGGTGTAGCGAATGAGATTATCGTAGGTCCGTTGGTCGACGCCAACCGAGGGGTCATCGGAACTGGGGAAGCTCGGCCACCAACCCGCAATCTCAGCATCGGTGGTCCGGTTGGCAACCAGCGTATCATGCTTCGCGTCGACTTTGTTCATTGGGTATTACAGAGTATTCAACGAGATAACTTGAAGGTCCAAGTGAGGACAAGATAAAAAAGGATGTAGGGTTAACAATTCAAAAGCTACATATATCACCGGATCGGAACCAGCTAGCCGGTGGGCTCTTTCAAGTAGCAAATTGCCAGATTATTTAACGAGACGACGCTCTGATAGCGGCGAGCAAAAGGCTATCATAGTCATCCCTAGCCTCCCACGTTGCAAACCCTTGGGGATCAGTTTCCTTGACGTAATTACCCTTGGCAGCGAATGGTTGGACGTTACCGAAAAAACGATCCATTAGCTCCGATGTCTTGCTGCAAATATACGGCTGTGACCGGGATTGTTAGACTGAGGCCAGGATAAGGTGCAACGGAGTACTCAATGATTTGACTGCATGTGTCATAACAGCAGCAGATGCCAGGTGCTAGATTTGCTCTCGTGCTCAGGAAACTACTAGGGCCTCCGTGTACACCCGGGCCACCGCGAACATCAACGTCACCAGAACCGTCCCAAGCATTGCCAAGCGGTTGATATGAGGCATTGAACTTTGGGTATAGTGCAAGTTCCGTGTCGGAGCCACTGATGAATGCATCGGAAGGCACCACGCTAAAGGAGTGATCATAAGCAGCCACACCTAGTACAACTTTGCCAACCAGCATTCCGGCGGGCTTCCAGGCATTGTCGGCAGACACAGCAACCTGAGGGCCTTGCTGGTTGGCGGAGTCCACGGATGAGAGTGGAAACCATTCGGGGGCATGCCGGCCAACGTACCAAGCGGCAGTGATAGGTTCATTGGGGTAAGAGGTCCGGGAATGACAAGGGAAGTTGCCCCCTGAAGGACGGACAAGAGTGTGGGGGAAAGGAATATGAGGGTCATTGTGAATCGCTCAAGTCTCTATATGCTAACCTCTATGGCTTCTGTGCTCCAGCTGCTAGAGGTGCCTCTACTTGTACTTGACCTTCGTTTGAAACAGTACTCGCGTCCACGCGTACCGTCATTTTTCGGATCGTTTGATGTGGGTGAATTATACGCAACATCTCGTAGAAGGGGGCTACAGAATCACAGATTGGCTACGGTTCGGCAAAACGAGGGTTTCAATTTGAGGGTCCAATAAGAATGGATGATCCATGGCCCTGCTAATACGCCGCCGAACGTAGAAAACCGCATACTGGCCTCCCTGGAGGTTTGTCAGGAAAGATATAGAAGAACGTCAGACCTCCCTCCGACCGGACTAAAGTGGAAATGTCTGGCTTAACAAAGTTTCCTGGAATAGCGGGTGGTCCTCAGATTGCTGCTGCGGTGTGAACTTACTGCGCGCACACATCGGCGACAGTACTGTGACCATAATCGCCTGTTGAAGATCGTGATTGAGAACTGTACAGTATCCTTGAAGTCAGTAATCATGATCATCAATAGCATCAGTAAACTCACAACTCCAGTTCGCGTTCGTCCCGCTGGTATGTGTTATGAACTCCGAAGAACGTCCGTGCGCTACTGACAGTCAGGCACATGTCGAAGAGGGCCGCCAAAGCTAAACAAGGGGAAACGTACGAGTTCGATGGTGAGCGGTCGTCCAAGAGCGGATGTTGCAAAGTCGTCACATCACTGGCAAGGGTGAAAGGGTAAGTAAGCTGTGACTACAAGTGAACAAAGCTTGGCATGCCTGAAAACCCCTATTTTAAAAAAGAAGAACCCATACAAAGGACTAGGAGGCCCACAGATTGGTTTATCCACAGTAAGTGACCTACTAGGAGATCATTCATTAGGGTCCAGCCGCAACTATCACGCATCACGAGAGACCGCAATGGACCATGGGAAGTGACCTGACCACAAAGGATCATATTGTACGGCGGATGTGGTCTTCGCGTTCGGAATGGTCCAGGACGGTGTGCGCAACCGAGTATGCAAGGAGAAATCCGGCATGAACGTGGAGTTCAGCGGCTCGGGAAATTTCCGTGGATGGGTCCGGAGGGGAGCTAGGGCCTTGCAAGGTGCAAGGGTAATGCCAGAAGCGTTTTAATTCCGAATGTACAGGTTTGAAATAGTGATAGTGACGTACTCAGGTTGAGGAGAGTCATTGATGTTAGCCCGGGCTGTGTCCGTTAAAGCTCAAGTTATCCCTCCGAACGCCACAAACCACGGCGATCTAGAGCTATTCGTCCATGGCGATAACCTCTCTCATCGAAGGAACATGATATCCTGGAACTGGTATAAGTAAGGTCTCAGCGCATTGTTCCGTGTTGTACGGCCCTGAAAGTTTGCCCCCTCCTCAACGGTGGGCATCCGGTCTGAGTTAACACACGAACCTGAACTACGACTCGGAGGGTGTTCGGGGCCCATCGATATGGCTTGGTAGGTACTAGACGCGTACTTGGAGTGACGAGCAATTAGGTATGTTCCTTGCAATTAGTCGACTCTTGAAGGTCCCGAAATAAGAGACCATCCGAGTCGGAACTGGGAAAGCGTGGCCGTTGGTGCTACACTGGCAATTTTAACCTCATTAATATTACTAGTATCGGCAGTTTAGCCGAGAGGCAACTCGAACACATCTTCAGTCATGTTCCTCATAGAATTTGCTCACTGCGTATCACAAAAGCTGCTAGAATTCGACGAGATAAGGTCCATGTAAGACAAGAATGAAACATAGTTCGCACTAATTAGCACTACGGAACGACATTCAAACTATAAGTCATCAATTCAACGAAGGAAAGCTTAAGCAGTGAATCCAGAGGTGGCTCTGATAGCAGCGAGCAAAAAGTTATTGTAGTCACCACCAGCTTCCCACATTGCAAACCCTGCTAGACCAGTTTCCGCAATATAACTGCCCTTTGCAGAGAATGACTGAGGATTGTCGAACGAGATCATGACCTCTGATGTTTTGTTGTAAACGTAGGGCTGAAAATGCTCGTCAGATCAAAGCTTGATATGACATCACGCAGGGATCACTCAACAGTTTGACTACAACCGTCGTAACGGTAGTAGATTCCTGGGGCTACATTCCCGTCCGACGTCAAGAACCCACCATCGATCAGGCTCCAGTAAGTGAAGGTACCACCCTGGGACTCAAAGACCCCACAAACGTCAACACCACCTGTGTTATCCCATGGTCCACCAATTGGCTGATTTGAGGCATTGAACTTGGGGTATGCCGCAAGTTCCGTGTCGGAGCCACTGATGAACGCATCGGAAGGTGCGACGCTGAATGAATGACCATAAGCCGCAACGCCGAGTACAATCTTGCTGGCAGGTATTCCAGCAGCGGTCCAGGCATCGACGGCAGACACAGCCGAACCTTGCTGGTCAGCGGGTGCGGCACACGTATCGTTCAAAGGTGCATTAGGTCCGACAGTCGAAGACCATGATCCCCAGACATCGTAGTTCATGATGGCGATGTAATCGAGGACGTCTGCAAAGCCAGATACATCCGTAGAAGGGTCATCAGTGGCATTGCGAAATGGGAGGACCGAAGTCGCTGCTGAGAGTGTCAATTGGGCCCCGACAGGATTGGCACGGAACTCTTGGAGGAATGAAAGGAGGTTTGCTGTGTCATTGGCGTTGATGGTGTTGCAGCCTATGCCTTGGTGGTTTGGATACTCCCAACTAGCAGGCGTGCGATAAGTGTCCACTCAACGAGATTAAAAGATAGACGTACTCAAAGTTAATACCGTCCAGGTTGTACTCGTCCGCGAAATTTGCAACAGTCTGAACGAAAGCAGTGCGGTTTTCTGGGGTTGCCAAGTTGGACGAGAAAAATCTACCACCCGTCCAACCTCCGATTGAAATATGGGCAGCCACACCCTTCAAGCAAGTCACGCTGGTAAGCGACCGCACACATTTTAACCACCGTACCGACTCACGTGCTCATGTGCTTGAGTGACAAAATCAGGGAAGACAGATGGATCTGACCCATCCAAGGAAAGATTATCGACACTTGGCGTCGTGGTGCTATGCGAGAAACGATCAGCTGTTTCCCCAACACCGGAACTTACAAGACGAGTGGACTGACGCGAATGAGTATATCAATGTATTATACTTATCCCATGGGATCGACGAGAGCGGGAAACCCTTTGTAGCATGCCAGCCGGCGTACCAAGCAGCTGCGATAGGTTCATTGGGACAGAGAGGGGTCCGTGGAATGGCAAGGGATGTCACTCCTCGGAAGACAGATAATACTAAGAAGGAAAGGAATGTTGAGAGAAAGAATGTGAAGGTCATCGTGGACCACTGGAGTTTCTAGATGCTAGGCTGAGTTCTGTGCTTGTATGCCCTGCAACTAGAAGTGCCTCTACTTATACTCGGCCTTCGTTCGAAACGGTATTCACACCCACCTGGAAACCCGTACCATCACTTCTCGGACCCTCTGATGTGGAAGAACCATGTGCGATATCTCACAGATGGGGACTGCTACGACTCGGAGTCACTGGCACGAATTGGCTACGCATCACCTTGGCGAAACAACGGTTTCAGGTCGAGGGCGCGGGCGCCGACGGTATGACGAGTTTCGGGACGTTGGTCGCAAGTATCCTGTGCCAGTGGGAATGGCTGAGAGTAACCGCATTGCAGGGTAGCCTGTATTGAAAGGGTGTAACTGGAGATCATTCGGAACTTGAACTTGTATTTGAAAAATGTCAAACCGTTGAACCACACGCGTAGCAACGAGAGTCAAGTTATATTTCCAGCGTTTCCAATGGCGAGTCGGCCTCGCGCAAAACCTGGAGTAAGTTCCTGAAAGTGCCGAGTCCAAGCTTGCAGACGCTGCTGGAGATCACCTATAAACAATACGGGTCGGACTTGCCGGAGGATCCTTCATGATCGCCCTCTCAGGTCGTCGAAGCTGGCACGCGCACACATCGACATGAGTTATGCCAGTGCGGCCCAGCTTCATTGAGGGGTATGTTCCACATGTCGGTTTGCCTTTGAGATTAATTTCGCACTCACCGTCACCGACCATTAGTAATATGCAACTCCATCCCATGTGCTACAGGGGTGAAGAACGTCCGTGCTTCATATCGAATAAAGCTACACAAGCGCTCTGAGACCGATCGATGATAAACAACCCGTATTACGAGCGCAGGCTCATGAGGGTGCGCACGCCATCCACGATATTAATCGAATCCTGCTGCATACCTAATGGAATCAAGGAGAATGTCGCCATAGTCACCGCCAGCTTCCCACATCGCAAAACCTTTCAGACCAGTCTCCTTGATGTAGCTACCCTTGGCAGAAAACGATTTGGCATCATCGAACGAGACCATGATCTCAGAGGTGCGGTTGTAAACATAGGGCTGCGAATGAGATCGTCAGACTCGGTAGCGTGACAGCGTGCACAGATGGTACTCAACGACTTCACTGCACGTGCCATAGCGGTGGTAAATACCCGGCGCTATCTTTCCCTCCTTGTCCAGAAATCCGGCAAGAACCAGGCCCCAAAAGTTGTATACACCACTTGGTGGGTCATTGGGACCGCAAGGATTGGCATCCCTAACACTACCCCATGCATCTCCAGGTGGCTGGTTTGCCGCATTGAACTTTGGGTAAGGAGCAAGCTTGGTTTGGGAACCCTTGGCGAAGGCATCAGCAGGTGCGACGCTGAAAGAGTGACCGTATGATGCAACGCCAATAACGATCTTGTGTGCCGGCATGCCAGCAGCGGTCCAGGCTTTGACTGCAGAAACGGCTGACCCTTGCTGGTTAGCGGGCGCGGCACATGTGTCGTTCAAAGGTGCATTAGGTCCGACGGTCGGAGACCATGAACCCCAGACATCGTAGTTCATGATGGCAATATAGTCAAGGACCTCAGCGAAACCAGATACATCTGTAGAAGGTTTACCAGAGGCATCGCTGAACGGGACAATCGAGGTCGCTGCTGAGAGCGTCAGTTCAGCCCCAACGGGGTTTGCACGAAGCTCTTGCAGGAAGGAAAGGTAATTTTCTGTATCCTTGGGGCTGATTTTGTTGCAACCTATGCCTTGGAGGCCTGGGTATTCCCAACTAGCCAAGGTACGCTAAGTGTCTGTCATTGAGATCGGGTGATGGAACACTTACTCAAAGTTGATACCATCCAGATCATACTTTTTTACAAAGTTCACTACAGTGTTCACGAAAGCAGTCCGATTTTCCGGTGTGGCCACGTTGGATGAAAAGTAGACACCGCCGCTCCAACCGCCAACCGCAATATGTGCAGCGACATGCTTTAAGTCGGTCGAGTTAGTGACATCTTTCCGGTGCTAAACATTATGAACTCACGTTCGCATGTGCTTCCTTGACAAACTCAGGGAGAAGGGGCGGTGCCGACCCATTCAAAGAAAGATGATTGACACTGGGAGTTGTAATGCTGTTCCAGACTTGATCAGCTACTTCCTTGGTGTCAGGACTGAGAGTGCTCACGCAAAAGAGTAGATCAAAGTGTTGTACTTGTTCCAGTGGATGGCTGAGAGTGGGAAGCCCTCTGAGGCGTGCCAGCCTGTGTACCAGGCAGCCGCAACTCGATCGGGCCCATGCCGG
>JBBPMZ010000807.1:0-10376 GCA_038090575.1 Tylopilus cf. pernanus | reverse complement strand
TAAGCAAGAATATGAGACCGGAGGTCGGCAGGCTTTCCACTCCGAAGTGCCGACAAGTCTTGGAGAAGTGAGAGTCAGCTATCATTGCTGAATTCGACTTAGGAGTGAAAAAAAGAGATGAACTTCGTAAACTGGTGACAAAACTGTACATCATAGTAACTTGCCAAGGCAACTGGCAGGTGAGGCTTGCCGCTCACTGAGTCAATTCTGCTTTGAGTGATGCATCGATGGTCGCGGAGCTAGTTTATGTAAATTTCAATTTCAGCACCTCTCTTTCCGCTGTGCGCGTGACATTAGCAACCGTCAGTGCACCAGTGCTGTACTCGGGGAAATAAGTCCTCCAAGAAAAACATAGCCTATGATATATTGCATCATGACTCTACGTCACATTGCTACTTCTTGGGAATTGTTCTACCCATCCACCGCTACCAACTGCCACCTCTTGAGCTTGTGGAAGATATTTCGATGGGTTTTCTAGGGAGAATAGAACCGTCACGTTCGCCGGTTGTTGGGGTCTGTTTGCCTTCCAATCATTACGATGTGTTGTTGCTACCTACTCATTGCCATACAGAGAGAAACCGGTTAGCGCGTGTGCGGCCCATCACCGAGCGCTACAGGATTGATCAGTGATTGTCCCTAACTTCTTTTACTTAATACACCGAATCGGCTGACGGGTCCGTGTCCCCTTGCTCAATATTACATGGTAACCTAATCTGTTGCCGTCCTTCATTACAACCACAAGTCATCCAGTCCACTCTCCAGGACCTGATCACGCAGGTACCATATTTTATACAGCCCTTGCTAGGTGCCTTACCCATTGTGCAAGGAACAAGCTCGCAAGTGACGGGGATGCGCCTCCGCGAGGTCTATGACATGGCACTGTGCTATGGCACTCGAACGCCATGGTTGCAAGAATAACGCTCGAGTGGCGGCTGAGCTCTCTCGGACGACGATTGTGCTTTACCGATCGCTGTCGTTCTCGGGTATAAAAGAACCACGAGCAGCCTATTATCATTCAGTACAATCCCATAGTAGCATCTGAGATGTTATCCTCGTCTTTCCTTGCGCTCTCCTTCCTCTCCATTTCTAATGCTTTATCGATCCCAAAAACATTGGTGACAACCAATACGACGACCGGCAGTAGCCCAGCATCAAGTGCAACTCCGACGCTAGGACCTACAAGCCAGCTCAATATCGTGAATGCGAATATCGCGCCCGACGGGTTTAGTAGATCGTCAGTCGACATCGATCGCTACTTTTATTGTATTTCTGATGTTTCTCAGAACGGTCCTTGTCAATGGCGTTTATCCTGCACCATTGATTTCAGTTCAAAAGGTGACATTACGATGAATGATACATGAGTCACGTACTAATCTCTTCTAGAATAATCAACTTACCCTCAACGTTGTCAATCAACTCACAGACACCACCATGGATGTGGAGACCAGCATAGTAAGGCATTTTACCTCTTTGGTTTGAGATCCGTATCTTGAATACACTCCTCAAAGCATTGGCACGGAATCTTTCAGCAAGGAGGAACAAACTGGGCTGATGGCGTTTCCTGGGTCACTCAGTGTCCAATTCAACCACAGAAATCGTTCCAGTACCAGTTCAATGTCGGCTCTCAGACTGGAACGTATTGGTACCATTCGCATTATTCGGATCAGTACTGCGACGGACTTCGCGGCCCACTGGTTATTTATGATCCCCAAGACCCTCTTAAATCCATGTATGACGTCGATGACGGTATGTTCCCTTCATGTCTCCACTGGCAGTGCCTGAAGTTGACGCGGAAAATAGCTTCCACGGTTATAACACTCTCAGATTGGTGAGCGAAATCTTATATGACCGAGATTTAGGGCCAACCCTCCATGCTTAGGTACCATACGTCATCAGTTCAACTCGGTCAAATACTGGGTCAGGGTGTGAATGCAAATTCGACTCTAATCAACGGTCTTGGTCGCTATATTGGTGGCCCAGCAACTCCACTTGCGGTCATTAATGTCCAGCAAGGGTTACGCTATCGCTTCCGTGTCATTGGGTTGTCCTGCGACCCTCAATTCAACTTCACGATTGATGGTCACCGGATGACCATCATCGAAGCGGATGGGAATGAAGTGGAACCCGTACAAGTTGACTTCCTGCCCGTCCTTGCTGGTCAACGCTACTCGGTGGTGGTGACAGCCAACCAGACAGTCGGAAACTATTGGATTCGCGCGAGTCCGAACGGGAACTCGACCGACAATGGCATGAATTCGGCGATCTTGCGGTACAACGGAGCACCAAACCAGGATCCCACGACGACGGCTGGTCCATACGAGCTCGCCTTCAGCGAGACCAATCTCCACCCTTTGACCAATCCAGCAGCTCCTGGGGTTGCTGGACCTGGAAAAGCGGATGTGAACTACGTACTTGCTCCTGGTCTGAACACTTCGACTCTGCTTTTTGAATTCAACAACGTGTCCTTCGCCAATCCCCCTGTTCCTGTGCTTCTCCAGATTCTCAGCGGAACCACACAAGCTTCGCAGCTGCTTCCGGCTGGAAGTGTTTACCAACTCCCCGCAAACAAAACCATAGAGTTGAGCTTCCCCGATTCTGCAGCGGCACCTGGAGGTCCTGTGAGTGTTCAAGTTGCGCTAGTGAAGCGTCAGCTCAAACTGACTCTATCACGCCTCAGCACCCTATTCACTTGCATGGCGTACGTGGCCCCTACTTTGATCTGCTTCGTCTTTTATTCAGTGGACGTCTCCTTACAGCACTCATTCTCTGTCGTGAGGTCGGCGGGATCGAGTACCTACAATTATGCGAATCCTGTCCGCCGCGATACCGTGTCCATTGGAAATTTGACTACAGATAATGTGACGATCCGCTTCACCACGGATAACCCTGGGCCTTGGTTCCTTCACTGGTGAGTGTACTGGAAGAATCCACGGTAGTGGTCACGATCTCACGCATTGATTTCTAGCCACATTGACTGGCATCTTCACCAGTACGTACTCCCCGCCACCGACCTCGGTTTGTAAAGCTGACCTTTGTCTCTAGCGGATTCGCTGTTGTCATGGCTGAAGACACGACTGCCGTGGCTACGGAACAGGTTCCAAGTACGTCATTTTCTTGGCACCACAACACTACGGAGATTGATCCTTTCTCACCACAGCCGCCTGGAACCAATTATGCACTAGTTAAGTTGGGCAGTTGTGCCCGAGGGTGTGACGCAGTGCAGCACATGGGTCTCGACTTCAAGTTGGGGCGTCGTTTCCTCAGCCCTTCCCTTCAATGAGTATCATTTCGCACTCTCCACCGCACTCTTTAAAGTATACTTAGTTTATGCCACACCTAATCATCTGGATATTTATAAGTACTACAACATCGTGTAGCTTTCTTGTCTTTACAAATAATGTGCTGTAATCTCTGGAGTATAGTCGATTTAATAGGACATATATTGTCTCGCTTTGCTTCGAGCATACTTGAGTGAGGCATACTTAGTAAACGTTAGTATGGTGTGGAACGCTGAATTCGAAAGAACATAAAGCGATACAAGCGGAGAACCGCTTGGAATGGTCATTCAGAAAAGATATAATATACACAGGCATACCAAGGTCAAAAAATATTTGACAGCTCACGGTCCCGCATGAGAGTCCTGTCGCGGGCAGCGCATCCCAGTACCAGTCCACAAGCTGTATACGTTTTATATGTCCAGTCAAACCACGTTCCAGTTCCACCTTGCGAGGCAAGTCAGTCTGAAAACAAGACACGTTAGCCTGTGAAAGAGCAATTGAAAGGTACACGATCGAAAGAATCAGAGAGTCGTTGATGTCAGTGACACAGCAGAGGCCATATAGCACTGAGCTGCATCAAGTCGACTAAGAGGTGCCAGTTGTGGTTGAGTTATACAACGCTCATCATAGCAAGGTGTAGAGAAAAATGGTAAAACCCACATTTATTGAAACGGTGCGTCGAGAAAGTGTTGACATATATTGTAAGTAAACTCCGCAAGGTCTTAAAACACCAGTATTAAAGCGGCGATTAAATTCGTCAAGGAAGTCACAAGCGACGCGCAAGTCGCGCGTGTCGATTGGCGACATGGGCTGACCAGAACCCGCTTCGTTAAATTTCATTGGACCGATGTGACTAGCTCACCCGCACGCTTCCTGCCTTTGACACGGCCCCAGTTGCAAACCAGGTTGAATTGTGCGATACAACTTCTATGCCCGACTTCCGCCTTTCCCCTCAGCTTAACATCCCGAATTCCTGCCCCCCCCGTGTACCACAGACAATTCATTTCTGTGCTTCGGTACCGCAGTCGCGTCCATATCTAAATATTCTGTCTGCTTGGCGTCTTCTCATCCGTCCATAATGCTGAACTGCTAAATCCGTGACCACTTCCGCCTCCCGCACGGATTCAATGCAGCATGACGGAACGCGCACGCCTGGGGCCTGCAGTATGATCAGCCAGATACTTCCTACCTCCTCAAGGCAGATGATATGCACAGTATGGTGCGTCATCCCAGTTCCACGTCTTGTCTTTCGTGTAGACGCCGGGACAATACCAGAAATACCAAGCACTAGAAGGGGGCCTGTCACAGTCGCGAATGCTGATTGTCTTGATTGATCCCACCATTTAGGACAAGACACGGTCAGTTGCTGTACCCGCAGATGGCACCTTTCTCGTAGCAGTATATACTCCTCACAGATTCATCTGTCAACGCAAATGATGTATTTATGGTCCTGGAGAGTCGTATGGCCTACACTCCACGGCCACTCACAGGAAGAAGATCAACACGGTGAGCAGCTGGGTAGCGACGATATCTTGCAAGCGATTTTCGTCCAGTGCGAGGAACCATTCCGCCTTTGTGCAAATTCAGAGTTCTCTGACATCCTCATTCTATCTTTCTCTATCAACCGTCCAGTAACGAAGAGAAAGGGCCTGGAGCAGGGACCATGATGTCGAGGTACAGTTTCCAGTGTGCATCCCTTTCCTTTCGGTCAGTCTTGTCGTAGCTGAAGCGTTGACATAACATCGGCCTCGGCGACCTGAGCAGTTCGGCTCAGCTCATGAGCAGATTGGGTCCTATGATAGCAAGCATGGTTTTTGTGATTGTATCAAAAAACTCAAGGCGCTAGGTAGGATCGGGAGCCTACTGCGAGATGCAGTGATATAGCTACGTTGGTGCACATACTACCAATGTAGTAGCGTTGAAGCAACTGCTATACAGACAAATGCGACGCGCTGTTGACCGTATGATACTAGTTCTCATTTGTGTTGTGCTACATTTGAATAATACTATCGTATCAGTCCCATGAACATTAATACGAGCATCGCTCAGTAGTCTTTCGTTCAAACAGATCCGCATCCGTCGAATCGGATGCATCTCGGCTCTCCTTTGGAAAAGTTCCTGATCTTCCCGTATCTACATGCCGTCGGTTATGTCAGACCTAGTCAGACGACACTTGTGGGGTACCGAATCGGAAAAAATGATTTTCATTTTAGCCAAGGATCGCGCCATTTGTTGGCAATTGCCACGATACTGGAGTCCTGATATCAAAGAACTCCAGTGTTCGAGGTCGTCTTCGATGTCCAGGCCCCGCAGCACGTATATTGTGCACCCCAGATCAGAAAAAGCGCTCAAAGACACGAGGCAGAGGAAACAAGGTTATAGTGCGACTTTGTGTGGTGGCGTGGACCGAACTTTGCTCCTTGACGCCTCAAACCCTAGCTGTAGCACGGTACCTGTGAAATGTCGCAGACCAAGTCTGGTGAGCAGTATATAGTTACGAGGAAGAGTGACAGGATACACTGACATCTGACATAGATGTGAAACTCCTTGAAACGGGCAGCTCTAGCCAAGTATTCGCGGTTGCATTTTCCACGGATGGAAGGCACCTTTTCGCTGGAAGTAGAGATGCAGTTCGGCGATTCAACGTTCCAGACGAACAGGAAGTGGCCAAGCAGACTGGACTCAATATGAATGCGATTGCAGTGTCAAAGGACGGAAAATGGGTTGTCTGTGGTGCAGAGGCAGGGGCCAGTGTCTGGGATGTTGAGCTGCACGAAAAGGTGGTCGACGTGGAGATTGGAAGCCGGGTGTCGACAGTGGATGTGTCACACGACTCGACTCGATTCGCGACGGGGACCGAGAAAAAGACGGCGAGTGTTTGGGACATCGCGACCGGCGAGCAAATCATCGAAATCAAAGTGAACAAGTGGGTCGATAGCATCCGGTTCTCCCCAAATGGAGATCGTGTGAAGCGGACGGCCCGGTCACGATCTGGGATAGCGTCACTGGTCACAAGCTAGTCACGATCGACACCGAGACAGCGGACAGATATCTAGCTACCCGGCTTGCGTGGACAAGAGACGAGGAGCGGCTTTTCCATGTTAGTAACGACAGCAAGATCAAGTCATACAGTACGGCGACGGGGATTCTGCTTGCGGAGTCGCAGGTCATAGAAGGCGAATACCTCAACTCTATCGCTCTCGCCAGTAACGAGCGATTCATTGTCGCCTGCACACTTGACGCCATTTTGTTCCTCGATGGGTCCACTCTCTCGCACATGAGTTCTGTCATCAAAGAGGAGGACAACATATACTCGATTTCTCTGTCTCCAGATGACAACTACCTGGCAATTGGACAAAAGGATGGGAAAATTGCTATCCATAACCTTGCTGCCGTCTCCTTGGACTTGGTAAATTTCTGTTCTCCTATGATCTTCGCAAGCTGGACCATTCAACAGGCATCAGCCGAGGAAGTAAGACGAAATAGCGAGCAGTATAAATCCTCGGGTGGCGATGAGAATCCTGACGCTCACCCGGTACGTCATTGCTCAGTTATCGCCAGAATCCTTCCAATGCCATCATCATGTCCTGACAGCCATCGAGTAACAGTGAAGAAGCGACCAAGAGTAGAGACGGTGACGACAATCTCCTTGATGTACGAGCTCATTCACACCTGATTCTGCACGAGTGTTCACGGTGCCGTAGGTTGAAATTCCAATGGGTGTGCCTGCGCCTGATTCCACATTTGATTACGATGAGGTCTGTGACTAGTTCACTCTTCTACATATGCTAACACCCAACTTGTCGCAGCCGCCGTCACCCCATTCAAGTTTGTCTGCCCATCCGGGCGTGGAGGTGAATACAGTCAAAGTCGTCCATCCCATGTCCCAGCCAGCGCCTCCCGAACCAACAATTTCCTCTTCCGAACCTTGTCCTGAAGAACTTATTGTCGTCAACTCTCCCGAGGACAGGTCAACTATCAGGAAATGGCTTCCGAAGAGAAAGGGAAAGGGGGACATAGCCCATAGATCTCCTGCAAACACCAGCTCACCCTCCAATCCAGCTCAGGCACCATTACCACAACGAAACATTCGCCTTCCTTGGTATCAGCGTTCGACGATGATAACTGCACGAAGGCCAGTGAGTATCGTCCTTTATGACACATGACTGATGTGCGACCCATCTCATGGTATTCTTAGCAAAGATTAGTCGCACAGCCTGGAGATGAAGCATCTGGTCCTTGCGTGTCATCAATGGAAGGGGAGTTGCCGCCGCTGACGCAGCCAGACCCATTTGAAGGCCATCATGGTTTGCTGGTGCATTACTATCTTCGTGCTGCTAATGCCCGGAGAGCTCGAAGCCAAGCGGATTCCGTTGTAGGTTCCTCCCCTTCTCATTCAACTTGTCTTGTGACTGAGATCGTGTCAGCCATTGAGTGTCAGTGGCCCGCGTCAATCCATAAGCGAAGGGGTGCCCGAGATGGTAAGTCTGCTTTCTTTGGCTATTATCGAAAAATATAAGAAAGCGGTTTAGGATCAACATTCTGCTGAAAATCTTAGACGTAGTGTACGTTCCTTCCCTTTCGGAACCTTTTCATTGTCGCTGACATGCCTAAGTTGCTACCTGCAAACGATGCGTCTCAATCTGCGACAGTAAGCATCCTTTTCTCAAGGTCGTATCAAATATGTTATGGCGGCACATCAGGACCAGCAACATACTACGGGACGCAGAGTTACATTTTCATTTTCGTTCAACGTCAACCTCTCATTCAGGTTCTCTGTGCCAGCGTGGGTATGCTGTCGACATGATAGTGTAGACGAGATATCTTGATTGTCTTGAATAGTGCGACACATGGCGCCACTGACTGTGAGTACTATATCCGAACCTTCCTCTATGCCATATACCAACTTTCGTTACATTGCCCTGGAATGCGGCGGCCATGTGTTGATATCTAAGATCAACATTGCTCAGGCTGGAGTTGCTGCTGGATGGTTTTACTACTAGCAAAGTCTGTCATCCTAGTATGCACATTCAAGTTGAGAAATACATTTGTACTATCCATACCAAATCAAACACAGTTAGGGACAAAATTGACCTACTTCCTACTTGCTTGCTCATCTTAGAGCTTGTCTTCAAATTCTGCAAGTTGTGCCCTGGGCCTTCTTGGAAGTAGAAGTGGTCCACCTACCCATCCACCTACCCATCCACTACAGCCTGAGATCCCTTTGGCTCCGAGTCCAACCATTGCTGTACTTTCTTGATACTACATTCCTGAGAACGGAGTGCCTGCTCCTGCTCCTGCTCCTCCTGTTTGGCGGCCAGAGCTGCCCGCTGACTCGGAGGCATTGTGCCCTTCACTAGCATTGACAAGAGTAGGACCTCATCCATGGCGTCCAATAAACCTTTAGATACATGTGATGTCCTCCGCTTCTCGATTTTTGTCTGTTTTTTATTGTGCTGACCAGGGCGTACATAATTGGGGTCTAAGCCTGGCCCTGGGTCTTCAGAAGTGTTTCCAACTTCATCCTCACCATCTTCTTCAGGCTCAAGCATTATGTCTGGGACATCCTCAAATTGATATCTGAACTGATGCTCTAGTAATATCTCAGTGAGATAATCACTTTTCCATTCTTTGACAATGGCAGCCCCATACATAAAATCTAGCAGAATGCTAGATGGGGCGCCATTACCAGACCAATCCACTTTGGTATCGCATTCCTGGGGCCCGTAAAGACCCACAGCCTGCAGGTTGATATACTGCATTGTAGTACGAGACGCCCAGTTGTGGTTGGAATTCGGTCCAATTGGAACGTCCGCTTGTTCCATAGCAAAGTTAGGAGTCTGACACTAAAAGTGAGTGCGAAGAAGACTGGCATTTCAATTTGACTCGCCTTAAGAAATGCAATTGCGCCAATGTCAAAAAATGCGTGGAAACCTTTATTTAAAAGCATCCCATTCTGTTCGCAGTCAATGTCTACTTCGTTGTTCGCGAAGGGGAATATCGAGTCTTCGTACAAGTGTCTTCGATCGTTGACAACGAAGGAAATATACTAAAGAATAGGTAAGTATTCCTCAAAGTCTGCAAAGGCAGGAAAACATACCCTGGATCCTTTTCTACGGGGGATAATATGAGCTGCATCACATGAACTTGCGAGAGATCTCGTGATAACGCAGCACTCCTGGTCGCGGCTGCAAATGTCGGTGCGAAACGATCGATGCCGCTCAGTGGTTGCACTGCTAGTAGACAAGTAATCTTGAGTTGGAAACACTCCGATGTCGACAAAATGGAACTCATCTATTTCAACATGTTGTAAGGAGCTACCAATAGGCGAAAATACTATGAACCTACCGATGGGGCTGTAGTAATAATGGCTGCCCAGAGTGTCGAATGAGATGCCCTCATAATCCACAATATCACCTCCCGGAGTCCCTGAAAGGTCCCCTCTGCGACCGCAGACAGTAAATATCGCAAAACGCAGCCACTTTAGAGGGCGTGAAGAAACAAATGTTTTGATAGCTGCGTGGGGAATGGTTAGGGCGTGGATCCACTGGTGATCGGCGGCGGATGGACTCGGAGTTTGATGCTGGGGCGTCTGAGATGCCTGAGCTTTGACGAGCAGGTGGATATGAACGGCGGCCATGGCGGAAACTGCGATGAGAGTGCAAGTCAAAGCGATGCTTTTAGGGGTTGCGAAGGAATTTACCATTGTTTGTGCCGCAGTCTTAGATCGGTTTCTTTCAGTCAATCTTGTCGTAGCTAGGGATCAGCACGCGGGGTGTCACGGCTCCAACCCCGACCCGACCCCGCTGTAACCCGTACCCGTAGACCCCTGACCCGTGCGGGTCACGGGTGCCCCTGACGGGTCCACGGGTGCACCCTGACGGGTTTGCGGGTCGCGGGTCACGGGTTCTACCCGTGCAAGAAGGGGAGGGGAGATGCACACGACATGACGACTATGCGACAACGTGTCGCATAGTCGTCACGTTGTGTCGCGTGCTGTCGGCGTCGTGTCATCGCGGGTGAGGGGAGGCAGGGGAGAAGAGGGGAGGGAGATGAACACGAGTCGCATCGTCGTCGCGTCGTGTTGTTGCACGCAGG
>JBBPMZ010000806.1:0-10378 GCA_038090575.1 Tylopilus cf. pernanus | reverse complement strand
TAATTGTGCTCAATGTTTATTTACTCTAGTAGCTAATATCTAACTATCTAATTTCATCTAAGTGATCTAAAATTAGATGGCTTAGATCAAATTAGACCACTTAGATAAAACGTAGATTTGCTGATGAGTGCCGATCCAGGAAAACGAGCCTCCTTAGTGACTACTGTTGACTAGTATTGTTCCGTGACTTTATGTGCTTGTATCCGATTGACTACTACTAGTAGTTGCCTTGACTCGGATATCGTGACAACCTTCCAGAAGTGACTCAGAAGGACTCCTACTAGTAGCTGGTCTACCCATGAAGCATATGAATAATGGTGAGGACTGATCTATTGTATGTTCCCGGTGACCGTGACTGTGACCCATGATGGTCATATACAGACTCGGAGTGTACGGTAAAAAGTCCACACAACTTGAAACTTGAGCTTGAGTGTACAAAAAAGCCTATGAAAAGCATACTAGTGTAGAGTGTACTAGTAGAATACTAAATATACCAAAGAGCAACACTGAGTGAACTCAAAAATGTACCAAAAAGCGTAGTAAACAGTGTAATAAAACTGTACATGTACATACTAGTACTACTACTAGTAGTAGCAAAAGCCTGAGTGCTGGCATGGTGAGCAGCCTGACTCAGTGTGCCATGGGTATAGCCTGAGGCCTGGGAAGATGGTATGCTAGTGTACTAAGTACTATTTATTGGGCCTGTGGGGTCTGTACAGTCTGTGGGGTCTGTAGATGCCAGTGACTCATCTGTGGAGGCTGTGGGTGGTCTGTGGAGGCTGTAGAGCCTGGAGACAAAAAAGTGGTTTGCTGATGCTGTGTTTTGTTCAGCTTCAAACACAACAAAAAGTGTTAAAAACTCACCGTATGGTATAGAGGACATGTGTCAATGGTTCGATGCAAATCCATCCTAGGATTATCAGTGCCCATTAATAGCACGATGTCATGCTTATTCGTAAGTTTTGAAGCAGGGACCGTCACTACGTTGCTAGGGTCTCTGCCGACCAGCCTGACAGGGACAAGGTTGACCAGAGATGCAACATTGACCCAGCCTTCAGTCAGAGACTCAAGGTGCAGTATGAATGTTGGTTTTGGTACTGGTAGTAGGGGGGTAGAAGGCATGGCAGGAATAGGTGTGGTGGGAATAGGTGAGACGGGGGGACCAGTTTCTCTCAGAATCAGAGAAGGTGTAGTGGAAGTAGGTGGGATTGGGACCGCATAGCCCCAGTCCACAAGAACACCTCGCCGTCCAAGTCCATCTATCCTTCTGCGCAGCCTCTGTTGAGCTTCAGGCGAAAGAAAACAGTGAAGGTATTTTTCGTGGGCTCTTCGCTCCTTCGGATTTGTTACAGCAAGCAACAAATTGATGAGGCTGATGTCCCTGTGTAAGATCCAAGCAAGTGTAACAGCGTCCTCATGTGCTAGGTCATGATCAGAAAGAGGTAGATAAGATCAAAAAAATTTGAAGACCCACCAATAATACAATCTAGGAATATGACTAATAGTTCCCCAAGAGAGGTGAAATTGATTATGAGGGTGCCAATGGGAGACATAACGAGCTGGGATAAGACCCGAAGATGGAATTCGTCAGGAGAAGTGATATTTGGCAGTCCAGAGCGAATGAAATGGGTGGAATTGTTGACCTCAGCATCTCCGTGCTTGATTTTGACTTGTTGCTCGGTGATGAGCTGAGGAACACCTTCAACACCGGCCAGTGCCAAGATGTGCAAAATGATTCCTTTGGTATATTTTCTGAGGGGATTGATCCAGGTATCTTTCACCGCAACCGGGGTCTCTAGTGCTGAGTCAATTACCCCCTCCCACATGGTAGTCCCTTGGCTAAGGAGAGCATCAGAGATCGAGAGGATCCTCTTCAGCCATATTTTGCAGGGACAGCCATCCTTGTCCATGATTTTCAACCATTTTCTGTGTGGGACATTGTGGTTCTGTGAAATAGCCTGGTTGTTTTGAAATACCCTGGCATCTGATCTGTTGTTATTTGAGTGAACTCCATCCAGCGAAGCGAGCTCATCAAGGCTGAGGTCACTACCGGGTTCAGACTTGTCACTGAATTCAGACTTGTCACATAGTTCCACCTCGTCATCAACTGCAGACTCCCTATCAGCCGCAGATTCATCGTCAAGTACAGGCTCATCATCCAAGACTGCTTCGTCACCAGAAACCTCTACATCATCTTCTGGCTCGGACCCATCTCTGCCATCCCACTCAATTGACATATCGAATCCAAGAGAAGCGTAGTCAATGAGGGAGACACCTATGAGAACACATAGAAACTCCGATGGTGAGCTGTGAATGTTGAATGTGTGCATAGTGATTGACCCACCATGGTTGAAGACCGTTAAACAAATAGTTGAACTGAGCAGGCATATACATGGTACAAGATGATGGCCATCCTGCCTGACTAAAATGCAAGACGTCTTTCCCACTATCTCTGAATGATTGACACTGTTATACCAGATTATTTCAGTTTTTGACTTCACAGAACGTCGCAACATCTCCCCAGTGAGGGTTATGGATAGCATCAGGAAGCTCAAAAAAGCAGGCAATGTCAGGTTTCCGATGTGCATCCCAACAGCTATTCAGGAGCGAGTGGGTAGATGAGTCATTTGGCACTGGTAGTGAGGACAATGTGACTCACAAGAAATCCACGTTGCAAACTTCATGGACAATGTCAAGAATGTTGTTTAGAAACCTCTGTAGCTGCTCTTCACGTTTTTTAATGGATTTGGGGCCAAGAGGAGGGCAACTGGAGCACCGTCACCATGCCTTCTGTCCGCTACATGAGACACCATACCACTGTTTTTGTTCAAAAACCTTGAGTAGGTCCTCCATCGTGTAGTGTCCCATTGTCCCGACCGACTCTCTCTTCACTTTTGAGAATAGACGCTGGTCTGGATACAAGAAGTTCAAGAATTCTTTGCTTTCTTCCTTAGCAAGTGCAACGCGGGTAGTACGGGTGTCATTGTCCAGTAATGGGTCCATAGTAGCCCTGTTCCAATCTGGTCTTCATCAGAGTTGTGGAGCTATTGTCAATATCTGTGGCTCTTTTAGCAACTCAGTAGTGTACTCATGCGCTGTAGGTTGTAATGTGACTAGTGTTTTAAAGTCCAGTCTAGGACTGTTCAAAAGACTGGCAACTGGACTGGACTGCAACTGGTCACAACTGGACTGCAGTTGCCAGTTGCCCCAGTTGCCAACCAGTTGCAGTTGCAGTTGCCGGGTCTGGCAGCTGGACCAGCAACTGGTGCACAGCCACCCCCTATCTATAGTACCATCTGGGGGAATATTTGGTGAATTTTCCTGATTTTCTTGACATTATTTGAGCCATATATCACTCAAAATCCGCTTTTCTATGTCAAAAATTCATATGTCATACAGAAAATATTTATATCTCAGTTAATTTTGGGTTACCCCCCCTCATACTATAGGGATAATATGTAGCTATCACTGTATAGAATACTGTATCCCACTACTAGAAGCCATGATACTCACTGTGTGATTTTATATAAGTGAATCCAGGTAGGTATGTAGTCACATACCCCCTAAAATGACATCTGACCTGGAAATGCTCATAACCATTGATGCTGTGATTGGATTTCAATGATCTATAAAGATATTTTGTAGCTAGGGGTATGTAGAATAATGTTTAGTATTCGTGCGAACCATGGTTCCCACGTGTTAAGGGGCTATGGACCGGTCCGTGTGGCAACTGGTTGCAACTGGTTGCAACTGATAAAAAGACCATTTAGGACCAGTCCTAATCAGTCCAGTTGCAGTCCTAGGCCTTCAGGAGACTCTTAGGACCGGTCCTGGTCCGGTTGCCTGGTCAGAAGGCCAAAAAACCAGACTGGACCAGACTTTTAAACACTAGATGTGACCGGAGTTGCTTAGTAGGGATGAAATGATTAACAACTACTGTCAGATGCTAATCTGTCACTTACTCATCCATTTTTATCTTCCATTGAGTTGTGAGCCTCAAACTTGAGTTTGCTGGTCATGGGTTTGGTATAATGGACAGATGAAACATGGTTAAGGGGATGTTGTAGTGTTCCAACTTGAATTAGCACGCAGATTGAGTTAATTATGAGAACACATGTATAATATAACTTAGTCACCAGTAGCACGTGTAACCCGACAACATAGACACTATTAGAGAGGTGATAACGTGTAATAAAATTCTTTGGACCAATATTTATTGAGCCAAAACTCAGGGCTCATTTCGTAGCTATTAGATTTGGTCAAACGTGGGTGCGCTTCTGCACCAAAATCTGGGATAAGATGTACAGGGGAACGGATAAGACTAAGTGGTATCACCTCTCCCACATGTTGTCCATTAGGTTGAACTGCCCACTTGAGATGGTGCATTCTGGTGATGGCACTCATGTTTCCAACAACAAAGCATTGAACATATGCAAGGAAAATGTCAGAGTGCAAGAGGTGGAATATCATCCGAAGTTGGATGATTGAATGACCCACAAGCCCACATTTCGGCCAGTCACTTTCAGCCTGGGGCTGAGAGCTAACGACAACAGAATTGTATTGACCAAAGGGGTAGGTAGATATGGGAGGGATGGCACACAGAGTCTGTGGTGGTTCAAGAGCCTCAGGGTTGTGGTATGATGGGAGTTGGACGCGTACTTTGTACCATGTTTGAAGTCTGTACTGATCAGATTGTATGAAATTGGCCTCCCATTGCATAAAAAAGGCCGAAATTGCATGGTCCAGGTCCAGTAGGCCATATTTGGTGGAGGCTTTCACTACAGTTAACTGCAATGATGGTTTAGTCACAAGGTGGAATGCAGTGGTTGTCATTGCGAACGTGCGGAAAGGCTTAACAGAGCAGTCAGGTCCTTGGATGAGATCTGAGGAGACAGCAAAGTAATCAATGATAGACTGTCTCAGTGTGGTATACTCTGGAGAGACAAGTCGTTCAACATCAGGTTCATGGTCCTTGTCTTTATTGTTGTCTTCAATCCCCTCATCCACTGTCTTGCCTCTAAGACAATGCTCCTCGATGTACTAGGTTGCGATATCAAAGTGGATGCACTTGTCCACTGGCAACCTATCGAGGTGATGTGCGATCTGGCTACTAGTATAGTAATGATTTTGATTGTTGCCAGATTGTGCCGGGACCTTGATTTCTTTGACATGTGCATGTTCTGTGATATCAGCAGTCCATTGCATTGCTGCACTGGACTGTCGGATCCCTGGGACTATGCTCTGGAGAAGCTCAAGCTTCGGTATTTGCCAACCATCCTATAGGCTGTATTGTACAATAGCATCTTTGTTTTGATGAAATTCTTGCAGAGCACACTGGCAGGCAACCTGATTGAGAGACTAAGTTGTAAATGCTGGTGCTTGTGTGAGGTAGTGGAAGTCAAGAAGGGCTCGAAGCACTACCAGGAATGTCCAAGGGACCACACCAGCCACCACTCCAATGATGTACCATTGAACGGCACGATGGTCACGGCCAGTGACTTGTTTCAACTTGGAAATGCCTTCACTGAATCCATGATAACCAACAGAAGTCTGGATGATAGAGAACCGGAAATCCAACTCGTCGGTGCCAACTACATTGATACACCATTTCACATCGTGATCCCAAGCAAAGCAGTGAAAGTGATGGAGGGGTTCAATGGTAATGAAGTCAAAGGGACTTGATTGTGCCTAGTCCATCCAGAACAGCTCAACTATGCCATTCAAGCACACTGGCAACCACCTGCAAACCTTAAGAAAAATTTTGAAATCAGAAGGCAAACACTGTGAACAAGCGATATGGATTGCCTTCAGCATGGTTATTGTGGTATGAGGCAGATGGTGATAAGGGTCACCAAAATGTTCTGCTGTAGTGGTGGTAATCAGTGATGCTTTCAGGCTTGTGGCTGTGAGCAAGCATTCTTTGGGAGTGTCTGAGATCCAGGAGGCTATGGGAGTGAAATAGTACTATAAATTTCCGACAGGATTGCTCATCATGATGCCGACCGCCACTGCCATTTTCAGTGGCAATAAGACAATGTTAAGTGTCTAATGTACGAGTCAGTCTTGGAGTAAGCCATGCACATGGGTAGTCTTGTGAGTGAACTTGGCGATGGGCAGAAGAGCAAGGAGGAGGTAGGTGTGCAGAGATGTCTGGGTGCGAATTTGGGCATCGATATTTGCAAGACTTATGAGGACTGGATGGGCAAGGCAATTACCGCTCATAACAGAAATATTAGTTTTATTGGACGATAGCACAACACTGAGGATTGTGGTGCCAGCAGGCAAAGCCTCCTGGGGAGGCATCATTCTCAGTGTATCAAGAGTAAAACGAACTTACTTACTTGTCCAGGCATGATCTCCACTCAACCACTCGTCATAAACACAACAAATCTTGGCTGCACATGTCCAAATCTTATGTGGAACGAATGAGATATGAGACAAAAGAAGTGGATTGCTAAGAAGGGCTTGAAGACAATCAAGTGGGTTATGGTAGAATAAACAGAGAGGTTGTTTGACAGGGTACTCGGACTTCAGCATCTTGCATGACCACTTTGGACCTGAGGAAAGTATTTCTGCATGAGTCCGGAGCTCTTTTGCAGAATGAAAAGAAAGCGAGGTGCTCTTAATCTGAAAAAAGATGTTAAAAGAGTGATTGGTATACTAGATGTGCAGGTACTTACAATCTCGAGGGACAGAAGACCGTTGATGGCTGACATGCTGAGTTGAGAACGTAGCAGCCAGGATGCAAATGCCCATTCCTCTTTTGATGCCCAGGGGTAGTACATGTTCTCCTTTTGCTCCTCTGCATACTGATCCTCCCTGAACTCGTCCATGAAAGTCTTACTGCCTGGGAAAGTCTCTCTGCAGCCTTTGAAGGTCTCTATGAGTCTTCCCAGACATAGTTCCTGCGGGCCTTCTGAGTCATTCCGACCATTCAAAGGATTCAAGAATGGCAAGTTGTCCATATTGACATCTTCATCTGCATCAAATCCAGGTGAGTGTCAAGGTGCTGCCTGAGGTTCATCTTCAGATTGATCTGGCTGACCCAGGCCAAGCTCTGTGCTAGAGTGGGAGGGAGATTGCGCTACAATGCCTCCCAATGCGGTAGCTGCTAAGTTGTCGAGGCTGCCATGATCATGGAATAAAGACCTTCCATCATGATGGCAAGCACCATTGGGTTGATTCAAGTGCTGAAGTACATTCATCTCTGTGCAAAATCTCTTGCTGTAGCAAGGACAGCTGACATTCTTTGGCTGTCCATGGGAAAGCTTTGCACGAGGCATGGGGGCGGTCCAAGGTGCGGTTGAAATGTTGATAGGCTGAGGCTAAGCTCGGGTAAGTGTATGTACACATAATGAGTCATTTTATGGCTGCTTATCAGACACAAGTCACACAACTTAAAGCCACCGTGACATGAGGTCAACTTCAGGCTCATCATGCCCCCTCTCCCCAATCCCAAATACCGATGGTGAAAGGCTTTGCAAGCACTGTCATTATGCCAACAAAACTGACGAGGTCTTCCATCTTACTCCATTGTTTCCAGTGCTTCATGAGAATATGATCTACTCTATTTGTCGACATCCTCACACTATTCCCAGCCGCCCACCTGAGCCATTTGGTTTACAAGTCAAGACACGAGAAAGATGGAACCCCTGCTATTGGTGCTGATAGCCATGACTTGGACTTTTTCAACACTGAGATTGTGAGTCTGAGTATGCGACATGTCTTATGCATCTTATTCATTCTCTTTCATTTCAGTAGTGTGTGCACCTGCGACATGCAATTCCAACACCATGCAGCGACACAGAGGCTCATCTCCTGTTAGAAGCAGCTTGAAGTGAAAGACAAATATCCCGCATGCCACGAAGAGATCTTGCTCAAGAAATTATTCATCAAAATGCCATCATGGTCGCACTGCAGTTAAATCATATTTTCCTTGAATGTACGCACAGTGATTTATGAACAGCTGATGAACTCATTGGTCATGTCCGACTATCTATCCGGCATGGTGGTTATTCAGTTGCTCCAGAATACGCAATGAGGGAGTCACTAGCACTTTGCAATAACTGTGACCAACTTGGATTAGTAAGTCTTACTTTTCCAACTGTGAAACCAGGGCAAGAACTTGCAGACCAAGGTTCTCGAGAAGGGCCCAGCATATTGGTAGGTTGCATCGAAGGTCATTGAGCATCTTGAGGTGATGATTAGAGGCGATGGTGGTGAGTACAGGATCGGGAAGATTACATCAGCAGTGAATGGTGCATGGGGGTAAACAGCATAATGAAATATCACTGGAGCCCAGCTTGCCACACTCACATGTTCAGGAGTGTTTCTATCTCACCACTTTGCGCTCACCTCACTCTTCAAATAGGGTTTGTAATACATGCGTACAGCACATGGACACCCTCCCATGTCCTTATAAGGTTCTCACCATCCATACCAATGGTGTCGTCGTCCCCAATCCACCCAAAGAGGCTAAGTCACTTAAGAGAGGCGAAAACTCCAAGAGAACTTTACTGAAGTCTCTGAAGGTGGCATCGAGCCTTTATATACTAACTAGGGTTTGTACATGTTTGTACCTATTTCCTACTAGGGAAGTTGTACAATGATAAGAAGAAATGCCGAGTAAGCATTCATTCATTTCAACCACCTGGAGAAGACATTTGATGGTTGTGGAAAAACCTATCTGTCCAAACTGATTGCTGCTGGTCTTCGTGCAACATAAAGAAATGTTCTCAGTATTGCTTCAACAGGTCTTGCATCACTTCTACTTCCTGGTGATGGTACAGCTCATTCATGGTTTAAAATACCTATTCCCTGTCATGAGGAGAGCATCTGCAACATAAAAAAGATGATCTTATCCATCAGCTACATCAAAGAACCTTATTGATCATCTGGGATGAGGCAGAATCTCAACATCATCAAGTAGAGGAGACAGTAGATGGCTCTCTATGTGATTTACTCAACCAACCTCATCATCCATTTGGTGGAATTACTGTGCTGTTCAGTGGAGACTTCAGACCAACAATACCTGTGATCCAGCATGGCTCAAGAGAACAGATTGTTCATGCAAATCTTACCCAATCTTATCTCTGGCCAACCAAGAATATTCACTACCTTCATCAAAAAAAGCGTCTTGGCCAAGATATAGAAAGTGATGAGAGGGCACAAAATTGAAAGAAGTGAAGGCCTTGCAAGTGATGTAAGTTTATTTATACAGTCAACAATGAATATTAGTGGCAAAAGGAAGCACTGCAGCTGTACAACAAATAAGAAGATCTTGTCCACTACTTTTTATAATATAAGCAAGGGCAGGGAGATGAAATGTTTTTGCTGTTCCAGGCAATAAGCCACAGCAGGATGTTGTTTAAGAGCATGAGAAAGGCAAGAAGTTCAGCAGGAAGAGAGAATCAACAAAGAGTATATGTGCCCAAGTACGAATAAAAATGAAAATATCTACGCGTTTTTCCACATATTATTATTAATGCGAGTGTATAACATATAGAGTGGTACACATAAATACATGAACAGTGGGTAATATGTGTGCAGTAATTCAAGGACACAACTATAAACCAGGGAAGTAAAAATAACCCGCACACCTGCACACAGCATATATGCGTGAAGAAATAGTACAAACAAAAACCCGCACACCCGCACACTGCGGATATGCGTGTAAAAGACTGAGTGATTGAAAGGAGATTTATGAATGCACCACCAGCACACCCCCACGTAGCGTGTATGCGGGACAAAGGTATATAAGAAACAGCTTAAATAACATCAATAAAGTGACAACAATGTTTTGACATGATACTCCGCACACCCGCCCCCTGCGCGTATGCGCGTACACAGGAATGTGGCCCTTGAATACAGCTTTCAAACAAGTGGTTAATGAAGGGCGAGAGATATTTGGCGCATGATATTGGAAAACACGCACACCCGGCATGGGCGGGAAAGCGTATGTGAAAGAAATTTAAAGTAAAATATAACAATGTGAGATAAAGTCAAAAACCGCACACCCCCACACAGCGGGAATGCGGAACAAATGTATGTAATAAACAATGGAAATTCCATCAATAGAGTGGCAATATTGGTTTGATATAATACTCCGCACACCCGCCTACAGCGGATATGCATGCACAGAGTAAATGTCAACAAAAAGACAAAATATATTTATGAACCAGAGAAGTAAAAATAATAACCACTATGTAATGCCATCAATAAAGTGACAATATTGTTTTGATATGATACTCCGCAGTAATATTGTCCTATCTTATTCAGGTCATATCTCGCTCATTTCCCAACCGTTTCATATCATCAGACACTCGTTTTAAAGCTCTAATCAAGGGCCACATTCCTGTCTACACGCACACCCGCTGGG
>JBBPMZ010000805.1:0-10384 GCA_038090575.1 Tylopilus cf. pernanus | reverse complement strand
TCAAGAGGATATCACCAGCGTAGGTGTACGGGCCGCTGAGAAGGCGAAACAGACTAGCGAAACATCGAACGAATCTGATGCCTTGGCGAGGTCAGTCGCTTGGTTCACCATAATTTTGAGGCTGATCTTTGCCTAGCTCAACTGAGGAATCTGAGGAGAGGAAAGCCGATGTGAAGGGGCGGTTGAAGGGTGCTAAAGTGGGTTGATTACATTGCAATCGTTTATCCCTTTTGACACACCACAGGATAGGCTTGTGGAGCGCTTTCCCAAAGACCGGAAAAGGCACGTTGCAGAGCAGATCCAGAAGGGGGGACACACTTTTGCGGACGAGTACTTCCCAGCCGAACGACGAGACCAGTTTATCTACCGTGGCAAGAAGGTCATCGTGGAGCTTCAGCAGCACAATGACTACCAGGACGCAATCGGGTGGCTTCTATCTGTCGCCGAGGAGTATGCGGAACGTGGACAAGCTGCAACTGAGAAAGGGAAAGAGAGCGTAACTACCGTTTTAAACGTTCGCAGCTTTTCTTTCATATGAAATTTGTATTGACTGTTTTGAAGGATCCCGCCCTTCAACAAGCTATTTCACAACTCCGATTGCTGCTTGAGCGTTTTGCTCGCGAGGAAAGCATGCATCTTATCTTCGACTCTATTGGTGCTCTTAATGATGATGCTCGCCGAGACGAGGAGTTTCGTGCATGGTTCAAGAGTTTGAGCACTTTTATTCGGAAGGTATGTAACGGTTTGACACTCTTGTTTCTTGTTGGCATATAACGCGTCGTAGTTATTATTGGAGACTGGTTACGTCTTGAAGGACGACTGCACCCGCCAAGGCAGAGAAATCCGCGAGTCGGGCAGGAAGTTCTGGGACCAGAAGTATCGGTCACACTTTGACAATGTGTTCAACTCCGTTGGCGATTGGTTTTCTGCAATGGCCGATGATCCCCTCAACAAACAATTTGGAGAGGATTGGCAACGGTTGACGCGGGACTTACTATTCGATAATGAGGGAAGTCTCAAGTTCAAATCGGACCTTTGGTCAGACATTCGCAGTGTAATCCTGCCGACACTGGTGGATAAGGTACCTACCTTGAGTTCTTGGCTACAATTCCTACACATTCTTACAACAAGAACAGGTTGGATACTTTCCTATTCCACGCATCGAGTATTCCGACGATGCATTGGATCTTGTCCTTGAAAATCTCATCCTCCAGGGTCGCAATCTTTTCCCGAACGTCGTCACGTTACTCGTTCATAACTACCTCAAATTCAGCCCCTACAACGGTATCCCTGACGAGCATCACCATGAGTTTACGTTCACTCTTGCTCAGATTCAGGCGGACATGCGTGATGTTGCCTTCTACTTCCACAAGAAGACTGGGTTCCCAAGGGTGGTAGATTCAGGCGTCGCAGACGTGGTCATCGGGGGTAGTGGTGTTACAGCCATTGTCCACCTCGTCTCGGCAGGCAATGACCGAAGCTCGGTGTTCAAAGTGAAGGACGTCCATGTCAAAGTCGGCTCGCTGAAGTTCAGTATACGTGACTCCAAGCACGACCTCTTGTACAAGACACTCAAACCCCTAGCAACTGGTCTAGTCAAACGGCAGATTAAGAGAGCGATCGCTGGTGCCATAACGACAGGCATGGAATATATTGACGGACAGTTGGTCTCCGTCAGGGATCACATGGAGGAAGCCAAATCGAGCGACGAGACGAATCGCACACAGGTTCTGCAAGAGGTGAACGTCACGTCTTTTGTCTAGTCCGCGCTCGGCCTCATCCACTTCCATTTTCTAGCTATTCAAACGCCATAAGGACGAACCGAGTGTCCGCTCGTCAGAGAGCAAATCGCAGTTCAAGGTTGTCTCCAGCCAGCGTTCCTCCATGATCGATACTGGACACCCTTCCGCGTGGGCCAGCCACGTATCAGAGAGCAAGCAGAAGGCATTGGCAGGGAAAGACTGGAGGAGTGAAGCGTGCGCAATTTCTTCTCCGTTCAGTGTGTATTGATTGACAACAGCATGACAGATTTACGGTTGTGTAACGAATCTGGCGACTTTGCGTCATCGAATGCATGATGAGAAGCGAATTCCATTTGTAACTTGATTCTATTCAGCAAACACTCCTATTTTACCAAATTACTCTTGTAATGTATTCCCAAGTCAAATGAGTTGAGTATTTGATTAGTGGTTGTCGGCGCACGGTATCTCAAGCTAGAAGTTGAGGTACAAGGACTGGGACATCTTCTTCAACAGAAAGGAGTCACCCGCGAGTTCAATTCACGCAACCTATCACAGTACATTGTACTCTTCCGAGTCCTTGTCCAAGGTCAACCTTGTTTTTCGACCCATTCTTACACCTAATTCATTCTTGCATACAATAATTCACCCCGGTTAGGGTGCTGAGCGCTGAGCGTCAACGTTCGACGCTCAGATCATGTGGCCCTTCAAATCGAGGTTAGCTTCCGCTCTCACCAGTTTCCCTCGATACGCACTTCTTCCATCACACGACCACCCATGGCATCAGTCATCCCATCTCCTGGTTTCTCCCGTTTCCCACCATGACCGGATCAGTCCTTTTCATGTATGATGTTAATGGCTTCGGTCATGCCATTGTCAATTTCGCCTCCAATCATTGCCCACGAAGGGAACAGGTCCAAGTCCTTGTGCGTTGAGAGCGTTTCAGCTGGAATACTTATGTTCAGAAGAGCCCTGGGCATATAAAGCGACATTCGGAAGCGACGCGTGTCGCTAATAAGATGAGCCTTCCAAACTGTTCGAAGTTCATATATATTAATTAGAGGACGTTACAGTGATCATTCAATGGCGGGTTTCAACTTTCTACATATGTGGACCGGACGATACGTATGGCATGTTCGACTTCGGCTCAGACCTGGACTAGTCGCGTATTTGCTGACACCAAATCACTGCCTCGTTGTGATGATCGACAAACGGATTGGCAAAACGAGACGAACAAGACAAAAAGCGCCCTGACGGGTTGGAGGCGTCACGGAACCGAACTAACGGATGCATGGCAGGGTTATGGCATATCAATGACCTACGAATGGTATAGTGTATCCTCTTGTTCAGGGACTGATGCCAACCCTGGGCCTCGTTTGTCAGAGGCTCCGCCCTCATTGTTGCTCTTTATTTTCCTCCCTCACGTCGACCTCCATGACCAGAACCCGGAAGCTCACTCTTTCTATGAAAGAGTTCAGCCATCTGGTCAGCGAGTCCCTCGACATGGCTCACGCCACCCCACAGTCGCTCGTTGATAACTCTGCTGTCGTTTCTCAGACTTCCCACAAACCACATACCCGACAACCGTCATCCTTCCAACGCATCTTCTCCCGTCCCACGAATACGCCTAGACTTCATGATGATCCCGAGGGAGCCGAGAGCCTTCCCCAGACGCCCCACAAGATGATCGCTTGGCCATTCTCTCGCTCTCCTCACAAGACTCGTCCGCAGAGTGGAAATCAAGACAATCGCAATGTACGCACTGTCTCCACTAGCTCAAATTTTGACCTTCCCACTTAACCCTACCAGGGAGCTAAGGACCCTTGTAACGCCTACGTGCCCCCTTATGCTGTTACGTCACTAGCGGCGACCTCAACATCGAGCCTTGGTTCTCTGGTTCCCGCCGACGAGCGCCTTTTCCAAGTCACGTCACGGGAGTCAGACGGGTCGAGTGAAAATTCTCACCTGTTCAAAGTTGGTGACTCGTCGTCTATTGCGATCGTCCCGCCGACACCTGTGGGTGATGCGCCGATCACTCCGGGCAATTATGACGCTACGAATATCCTGTTACACGCTGCGATCTTTGGCAATGGGTCTGCTACGAGCTTCGGTGCGAGTAGCAGTTGCAGTACGGTTGAGGCTGCCTCGAGCGGCCCAGACCAATCACGAACGTCTTTTGAAGATACAGAGGCCTCGTACTCGGTAATTGATGGCAATCCCAGCTTTGATGAAGATCCCACGCCGCGAGCTGCAGCGTTTGGTGCAAAAAGTACCGTGCCATCTGGTACTGAAACCCGAGATGATCCGTCCTCATCGGCTGTACGGCGTTGGCGGCGCCCCCAACGCCTCTCCCTTGTTGTGCCAGTCAGCACCGTGGAAGTCCTCGCGTTGCGTCCTGCTGTCGGTGTCGCGCCACACTTTCCATCTGAGATCGAGTGCTCTGCCTCGGTGTTCTCTGCCTCATCTCCGACATCGCCTGTACCGCGTGGTTCATTTTCCACGTTTCCTTCTACAACGGAGCTTGTCCCATCAAGCTCTGGTGATTCGCCACCTCGCGTGACCCCTTCCACGCCGCCAAATCCACGCGCTTCTATGATTACTGATCAAGCTTATTCGTCTCCGAAGTTGGAATGTGCTTCTCCTCCGTTAGGATGCTCCCCACGGCAGCGTAAGCGTGCCATGTCACCGCGATTAATGACACCACCACCATTCCCTCGACCGCCACCTACAGGTCCTCTTCCTGCAATACCGTCCTCCTCTGTCCCGCCTCTCCCGCCTCTCCCGGCCAAAATGTCGATGAATATGGCACCCCATTCTACCATATTGACATCTCCGCGTTCCGCGGTTGGCGGAGCATCGACGAATCCTGCAGCTGCACTACCTTCTTCACCCCCTGGAGGTTTGCGATTGCCTTCACGGCTGAGTTGGGTCAATGGCGTTCGCGCAGTTCTTCCTAGTCCACCAGCATCACCGACCAGATCGCTCAAGTCACTTGCAGGAATAACATCACCGTCCCATACAAAAAAGCAGTCCAAGGAACTCAAACGACCGACGAGCATTGGCGTCATTGAAGCCGCGGACGATGCCCAAGTCCGCCGTACGAAGAGCATCTTGTTGCTCGGTTCCAAGTCAAAATCGAAATCAAGCGGGTCTCTGAGCCCAAAACGAGTCCAGATACACGCCGACGTGAACGTGGACGAGAACGCGCCGTCGCGCAAACCGAGACGCAAGTCGAGCGCAGCAACCGTCAGCCATCCTATCTCGGCATCTGAGGCGACTACGAGCCCCTTGACAAGCTCTGAGCTCTTGGTCCTCCGTGAACGCCGTCATTCGGCGCCGATATTATCCAGTCTGGGTCGGGAGATGCCACGTGTATCGGCAGATTGGACTTTGTCACTGCCGTTCTGTACAGATGTCCCCGGGAACAAGATATTGCCGTCGCCCTTGCTGACGCCGCAGCTGAAGCCACAGCCTGGCGAGTTGGAGGGTGAGGGCGAAGATTGGACGCTGTGCATGCCACTCAAGGTCCCTGCGGACACGGAGTCCACGATCGAGTCGAGTGAGGGGTGTGTCAGCGAATGTACGGTCAGCAAGGCAAGTGAGACGGCCGAGGTACAGACGCAGACCATCATCGTTCATCAATTGCCTACACCAAGTCCATCCCCGACATTGTCCACGCCAGAATCAATGATTCTTCCCCTGGATCCAGATGAGGAAGAAACCATGGGTGTACCCGAGGCTATCGAAAGACCTGTCTCGCCTGCCAGCTTAGGCCCCCATGCTGGTGGATTAGACCTGGCTGGTGGCCGCGGCAAGCGGGCTTCAGGGTGGCACGTGTATGGGTGGTTCGATGAAGTCAGCGTCGCTGTCCCCGAGGAACTAGATGAGGAAGATTCGGACAGCACAGTTCATGTCGTCCTCCCCGAGTGCAAGCCATCTCGCAACCACGTGACCGCGTTCCGAAGGACGCACGCATATCCAAGTCAAGACAGCATGTCGACCGTGTCGACCACGGAGACCACATTCTACAGCGCAAGGTCAAGTGTATTGACTTGCTAGCTGTTTGCGCACCCCCGTTTTCCTTTTTATTTTGACGTTTTGTCTCACCGTATAGAAGATAATCGTCGTGATGTGGACATTCACGTTCTTTTTCGTGTACAGGGGTATTTCATACCTTATCTTTATGCTGCATCTGCTCATTTCCACCCCACGCATCCCCTTCCCTCATCTTCGTACCATTACACAAGACGTCGCTCGTTTCTCTGGTGAGATAGAACGGGTTTAAAATACGTACACTACGTACATCTGTATGCCCTCTCGCAATTCGTTAAAGTATATCGGAAAACAATCAGAAATAAAGGAGATGGTTGTCGCTACACCGTATGGGGTTGAAGTAACGAATTCGTTTTGTGATCGATCAAGGTAACTCGGTTCCCGCTGTTCTTCGCTCGGTCGCCAGAGGGTGATTGTTACCTACTCATCATCCGCCATGATGCGCCGCCATCACATCAATAATTTGTTGAACCATTGACAGGGTTGACAGAGCGTTGATACTCGGCGGAAACTCTAACCTGCGCGGTTGTCATTTTTTAATTTAACTACGGAGAACTTGGAGCCACCGGGTCGGACAGTGGAGTGAGGTAACGTACGGTGATCCCGCGAATGTGAAAATGGAACATCTGAACGTTCTGAACAGCGAATTCATTAATTAATCAAGGTCCAGGCGGATCACGTTCAAGCTGGTAAAGCCTGTGTGAATGTAAGCGTAAGCGGCCATTGACTCCACCCGATCTCGAAGATCTTTTTTCTCTCCACCAGTACGTGGTTTACTGATGGAAGCTTCGAGAGCTTCCTAGCTTTTTTAACAGGGTCGGTTTTTCGGGCGTAGCATCGTGGCCGCTGACGGACTCGTTCACGACCCCACTGCATGCTGTTGCGGGTTCTCCTCCACTGAGCCGATCCAGAGTCTCAGTTGAGTTCATGTATCGTATATCGCGCAACAGCGGGATACACTCTGTAAACTGACGATGACTCGGTGCGCGCTGGCTTATCTCAGAAAAGAAAACACGTATACAGGACGAAATGCGTACGTACGATGGTTTGTTCGATGACCTTTGATCGGTCATGTTGCTTACACCGTTTTATCATCAAGACTAGCGCTGCGGAGCCAAAGCGAAACGTGGCAGGTTGACGCTGAGCACATGAGATGGCAGTAGTCATATCGGCCGAATACATACGACGTGGGCTTGCATTGGGGTATCATGAGCGCCGGTTGGCACGGAAGAACGGTCTACATCGAATCGTCATCAGAGGGGCCATGCCGAGTCGGACTTCTAAAACACCAATGGATGATTTCAACAACCCACGCTTCGTCGATCCATGTTTATGACAAGTTGAACCGCAATCCACACCTAACGATCGTTATGCAAGTTGGGGGAACTTGTGGTGAGTTATCGTGTTTGTACAGATAGCAGAAACGTCAGAGAATGTGTTGCACATATTGAGGATGATGAGCGAGGACATGAAGGAAACATTGGTTGACTCGATAACTGTCGCCCTCGTTAGTCAGTGCCAGTAGTGCTCGGTCCCAGATTTAGTGATTATCATCTTCATAGTGGCTGCCAACCCTCCAGTGCTAGAGAGAGAACCGAGAACCTTCCGTTGTCTTCAATTTCCCGTATCGCTCATGCACATCACGCTCCTCAGTGTCGCCTACTCCGGATACCGGGGAAAGTGTTACCGCCGCACGACACCCTGCCACCGTTTATCCTGGAAGGTCTGATAGAATTGCCATCAAGAAACCGCCATCAGATACAAAGTTTGATCTGACACGGAACTCGCGCCAAGAACCCATCGAACTTCGAACAAACCGAGCTAAAAAGTCATTCCACCCAATCTGAATATATGGAGGTTCCCTTTATGTCATGGCTGATTTGCAGTTGCATTGTCGTCGGTGGGTAACCCTTGCGTTTCTCCTTGATTGGTTCTTTCACCAGCTCTACCTTTTTGGTTTGCAGGTTCTTTGCGAATTCAAAGAGTGAATAGGTACCGTGTACCACGGGCATGAGAAAGGGAATGTGTCATCCAAGACATAGCAGGACGGACCGCGGTCTCTTCAGCAATGGATATGCCAACGTACTATTTGCGCTTGGACCGGGTCCGGAATATCCCGAAGGGTCAAAACCAATGGTGAGGTGTGTACATATTGTGGAATCTGCTTTGACAAAGGACTCTGTCAGTTTGTGCCATCAGACCGGTTTCAAGAAACTTGAAGTTGAAAGATGAGTTTAATGCGTGCGAGCTTTCGCTCACTGTATGCATATGGCAGCTATTGTGGAAACGAGTTGTGCATGCAATGGCCACACAATGGCATCATTCGGACTCAATTCAAGTTCACCAATTTCATTTGGTACAGGATATGCGCACAACAAAGCATACCACGAGTTGTGGTACCCGGTGCTTTGCCCACTCATACAGAGTATAAGATGGCAAGGCTAGCATGGAGTCTAGACATCGGTACCAGCATTTACACACCCGACTAAGCTCGCTTCGACACTTCCTTGAGTTACTTAAATCGCATCTATACATGTCTCCCTTGGAGTTGCACCCCGTCGATCTCTCAACGTGGAATGACGGTCCGTATTGGTCGTCCGTATTTACTCCGGACTATCGTCCCGCAGCCTTGACAGAGCCGTGGCCGTTTCGCTTTCATGTGAGTGTCATCATATCAATCTCGGTGGCTCTTTCCAATACGGATCGCGATTTGACAACTAACTTGGCCTTTATCTTTAGCAGATGGAAAGTGTATGGATCCGTACTTCCGATGGAGAATGGTGTCAAGGCTCTGTCGTTGACGGACCCGTGCAGGGAATGACGAGCCAGGCAAGCAAACCTTATCCAGGCTTTGCGCGTTCTCTGATCAGTAACCCGGATTACAGGGCAATGGCCTGTGGTGGTGGGTCGAATACGAGGTATCAAGACGCCGTATGCGAAAGTGGTGTGCGCCGTTAAAGGGAGAAATCAAACCCGACAACCTCCATATACAGGGTTTGGTGAGGAACGCGCGATGGCTAGAACAATGCAGGCAAGGTCGAGTATCTTGGGTCTGAACAATCAATGTCGCACTACTGTGTATATCCTACGTCGCAATATGTATTTACTCTCAGATTCTGGCAACGACGTTGTATAAAACATACTCCGGACTACGACATTATATTTGGTGGGTGTACTTTGGCTTCTCGCAAGTGTTATCCCAGTGTCTACCCTCGTGTTTGGGTTATGTTCAACTGGAACTACAGGCTGGAATTCACGCTACGTATGGACCGCGTCAGCAGCTAATATGTGCGAGGGTAATGTTGCAGACGAAAGACGAGAGAGCAAAAATGAAAATCGATCAGCGCAGGAAGAATATAGCCAAGTATGAATGACAACTAAAAATAGATACCGGAAATGTTGAACAGAGTGTCTGCAGGAACCTTGTCCACCCCGCGAACTTGTCGTCGCAGAGCTTGAATACAGGAGTGCACATGCAGAGTTCCGTATCCTTTGCATAATCCCACAATCTAACTTATGACCTAGAAGTAGGTCTGCCTCAAGGCTCTCGTGCGCGCCTTGGTGTCCATGTCATAATGGGTATCGCAATACGCGACAAGGTTAGCAGTTGGCAAGCTATAGGGTAGCTTCTCGCATATACTGCTGTGTCACAGTCGTGCTACCGACTCGTGAGGCACCGACAAAGGTATGCGTATTTCCATTCTGCTCAGGCTGCCAGTTGAGATTAGCATCATTCGTACAGTCAGAACCTGAAAAAAAGGGGGGCATTTAGATATTTCTACCCGAGTTAATGAGTACCATAAGCAGAACGTCAAACGAGGACGAGGTATTGAGTGCGAATGTCGGCCACAGCATAGAAAGAACACGGAAATGACGAAATGACAACGAAGTAACTCAGGAGAGGTCCTCAAGCGCTTCAAGCCTAGCAACTTGCCTAATCATCAGAATCAGAAAAAAAAAGGGATCGGTCGCCATACGTGAGTGTCGACTTACCTATCCCTGACCGCTTCTTGCCATCTTTGAAGCTTAGCGACCTCATGTAACTGGAAACCATATATTCGCGGGCGATATTTATCCGCTTTCAAAGCAACATTAGCAGTGCTAGCGGGTTCACCAACGACTTCAGGCGTATCTGGTTCTTCCCTCGTGCGTCTGTTTCTCTTGGAATCGGTCTCGCTGGCCCTCGGGGGCTGCGGAGGCTCGACAGGACCCGCCTTGGGAGGGATGAGATGGGGATAAACCATGAACAACAGATGTGGGAAGGAAGTGCCAAAATATGCTCCATCAATGGATCCATGTCGCGATGACTTTGGAGAGTAAACATCTTCACAACGACCACAATAGAGTTTGACAGATTTTTCGTAGGGAATGTCGCTCAGGCCTACGGGCAGGAGAGGTTGAGATTGACACAACACTCTAGGACACCGACCAAAGTCCACTCGTTTGAACTTTTCGAGCTGAATGGTGTTAGTTTGGGGTTCGGGGGAGGACTGGATACACACCATCTTCGCGAGACCACGTGCCGTGACAATCCACCGCGCATGAATGAGACCATACAGTAGGCGGGCTTGGACGTCTAATGCGCTTCGGAG
>JBBPMZ010000804.1:0-10387 GCA_038090575.1 Tylopilus cf. pernanus | reverse complement strand
ATACACTAGCTTGTCAGAAGTTATATAACTTGATCTAGTGTTGTATCATTATGATAGATGGGGGGGGACATGACATATATAAAATCTATATATAAGGCTTTGTCATACTCTCACCAATTTCCTGATGTGGTTGCTTTTTTTTTTACTTTGCCCTTGAAATAAATTCGATAAACAGCTCTTGGTATATGTCGAGAAAGCTCGGAACTTGGACACTAATGTAATAGACCCTGGCACATTCATTACCGAGGAACCTTTTCTCCACATAGTGAGTGAAACCTTTGAGGAAAAGAAATTCCAGGTGTTGACGATATTTCCTTTATCAAGGTTCGCTGTTCCTCAAATTTGCTCACTGCCTCACAAAGGAGGATGAAGATTGTCGAGGTTTTGGCTTCGAAGTGAGCCTTGATATTACAGTTGGTGAAGCTCGAGACTCTCTATGCATCCCTTCGTGACGAGTTGCGAGAAGAGGAGGGTCACGATGCCACTGATGAATTTTGTAAAGAGCACTACGGTCTCGGTGACGGTTGTGATGCCGAGAGCGAGTTAGCCATCGCACATATGGAACTTACATTTCGACCGCTAAATTATCCTGGACTAGACAATCACTACAGGGTTGCCACTTGAAGCAGACGTTGGCACTAGGGAGCGTGAGTCTAAGTATACTTTACAGGTTGCTGAATCGGGTTGACACTTCTGTCGGAATGCACACAGGCTTGCTTGCCTTCATTTGTTTCTAGGTTGTGCCTTTCTTACTTTCCGTCGCATATGTAATTTTTATTCACATCAGCAAACTAACCTTTGTCTGTGCAGGTCTATACAGAATTGTAGAGAATAACAGAGTTTACAGAGAGGTTCCTAGTATTGCAGCCACACACAGTTCCCCACAGAGCTGTGAAGAGTGACTGGTCATTCAACAATCTACTGCTGTACACAACTCAACAGTGGAAACAGAGTCCCACAGACTAACCAAAAGAGACTCAAGGTTCTCCTGACAAGACCAGGGACAAGTAGATTATCAGCAGCATTACATCATACTACATAGTGCTACTAAGAACCACATCCCAACAAATCAATCAAGCATTGGCTGGAAATCTCCATCAAAGGCAATCACGGTTGCTATGTCAGCATTTGACACCCTGATAATGATAAATAGACATTTGTGTTACCGCATAAATCACTTACCTCGCAGAGGCTGCCCATTCGACTCTCAGCTTCTTCGTCTTAGCAGCGTGTTTGGGGTCATTATTAATCACGAGTTGCATTAAGCAGAAGTTGGCAAAAATCTTAGAATAGCCCACATACTCAAAATCTCGGTCTTGACGTGTCCCGGAGATGACCCATTCATCAATGGCAGCTCGGAGCTGGAATAGGGATCAGATAGAGTCAAAAAGATAGGGCGAACAACTAATAAGTACCGCAGTCGCTGCAAAACAAACCATGGTTTTGGACGCTTCCTCACGGAAGACCTCTGGGAAGATGGCACCAATGGCAGAAGGTCCTGTGTAGAAGAAGGACGTGACGAGAGCAGCAAGCGCAGGTGCCGCCATGTTGTTGGTGGATCCCTGCAACACAGCTTAGCAAGCGTTAGTGGTTCAACATGTACACACCTCCTCGTCCGTGCCATCTCGAGTGAATTTGGAATGATGAATCAAATCTTCGGCCTCTGCTTTATTCTGATTCGGGGTACGATCGTCACCCAAAGCATAATAACGTGGAACGATTTCTCGAGCCTTGGCTTTGAGAGTGGAACGCCAGGTCATTAAAGCCTCCCAAAGCTGTACAAGCATCAGAAATGAATCGAGGCGAGTGAGTAGACCCACCAAGACCCCAAGCTCTTTCCTGTATTGCAGCCAGTATCCTATTGGGGTTATCAGGTATTTCGCAACTCATTATCAGAGGACTGCGCACCCAACGGAACGTTCGGACGTTCAGCGATCGCTTCACTGAAGTGTTCTCCACTTTTCTTATCCAGAAAATCAGAACGACTGGGGTAGGGGTCATGCAAAGCGCAATCGCACTGAGAAATTTGTTTAGCACGCTCTATGACCTCGCGAAATTTGTGTGGGTAAGAACGCAGCTTCGTCGGAGAACCCGTCAATGGACCAGGGGGAACATCTGCAGATAGTTCTTGAATGAGGGTATGCACGGCTTCAAGTTGAGGTGCAGGAGCAGGGGAAAATGTGGTTTGAGGGGAGACAGACCCCTCTTCGATGGGGGCAGACGCTGCTCTGCTGCCATTGTTATCTGTAGAATCATGTGGCCGAAGCCGAACAGCACGTAAGCTCGATGGATCGGGGGGGCGGGGAAAGCGATTGCGCCGATGGTACTCGTTGATGACGTCATGCGCGGTAGCTTCATTGAAGCGTTCCTCTGCAAGTAACGTTGAGCCTGCACCGAGAATTAGCTCTCTGTCTGTTCTCATATGTCGACTTATGGATATCAGCTACGACATGGCCACCAGCCACGGTGGCAGAGTCATCGAATCGCTCCGCGGCGAGCAAAGTGGGATCTATGGTAGCAAAGTAACCCACAACGGAACCCACATTGACGGATGATTTCTGCTCTCCTGGTCAGCTTCGCGTGATTAAGGAACCCAGGTTTCGGTGCGGGCCAGGTGCCAGTGAACATATACATCAATATGTTGCTGAGACTAATGTCTCGATGGAGAATGCCGCAAACCACAATGAGTTGCTCGTGGACTAATTAAAACATCAGCGGTGCTTCTTTGCGGCACGAAAGAGAGAACTACTTACCATCAACTATGTCAATGAGGATGCTAATGAGCTCCTGGATACACGAAAATCCGGTGAGAGGTATGCCGACCCCCGAAAGAAGCAATCGACGATGGATGCGAGTCTCTCGAAGGATACGTTGTGTGCTAGGGAATATGTAATTCGGTCTGCGCAGATCGGTGGAATCATCCACACCCGAGATCTGAACCGTCCACACTACCTCGAGAATCGGGACCCCGTAAGTTAGGCCTCTGTCTTTTATCCTTGTCAGCATCTCCTCCTTGACCGTCACATGCCCAATGCGGGCCCAGGAATCCTTGACGACGTATTCTCTTCCCTCCTCGTCGACGACGACTAGACACAGAGTGGCCCGCCTGCGAATCATCTCGTTATAGAATAGAATCTCTTTGATGAAGTATTTCTTCCCCGCCAACCAGACGTATGGCCTCCCGCGCGAGTGCTTCATTCGGGGGATGACAGTAGAGTATGAGAGCGTCGGATCATACCCGAGGTATTCGGGAGCAGCAACAGTCAAGGCGTATAAAACCTTGACAAGAAAGTCGGGATGAATGTGGATATTGAAGCCCAGTGAATCGACGAGACCGCAACGATCGAACTGGTGGATGCGCAGCATTAGATTTGCGATAGATAACGCGATGAGAAACCGATGGCCAGGTTGCGCCACGAAGATGGCATAGGCCTTGCGGATGAGCTGCAGACGCAGGCTTGGGGAATAATCATCTGAAGTTAGCTCAAGAAAAGATGCGACATTCCTCCAAGAAAATTTGGTAGACAGTACTTCGCCGTATTCATCTGGTTGTAGCAGAACGACATCCAGCTTGAGCTTCAGGTCCGTGTCTGAAACTCGATGGACTTTCGTGGATGAGTCCGCCGTCCAACAACGGTCTATCAGCTTTGTGTTTGCCCCTGCTCGAACCCACGATCTTGACTCAGACTGCTCAGAAGACACTTGAGAGGATCCATCGAGGAGTCCATGGGACTCGGACGATGCGTGGGTTACAAGGGACCGTGACACTTGAGATGCCACTGTGGAGGATGCTTGGGAGGATGTACGAGGGGATGCACGACACTTGAGAAAGGTTGGGGATTGAAGAGACCGCGACGCTCGAGATGCCACCGGAGAGGACGCTTGGGAGGATGCACAGAGAGGTGGACGAAATTCAAAGGATGTGTGAGATTCAACGGTCCATGATGCTTGGGACGCCGCTGAGGAGGATGCTTGGGAGGACGCATGGGGAGGTATATGGGACTCGAAAGATCCTGGGGACTCAAGGGAATGAGACGCTCGGGATGCCACTGCAGAGGAGGCGTTGGAAGGCACAGGCGAGGAGGGGTGGGGCCCAAAAGATCCATGGGATTCAAGAGATTGTGACACTCAAGATGCCACCACAGAGGACGCCTGAGACTCAGAGTATACCTGGGATTCGGAGCAGCCAAGCTTGTCAGGTCTGACAACGGCGTCATAATGGACACGCAAGTAGCCCATAATGACATTGAGCCACAACGCTACCCTCTGTTCCTCTGACCCGGCTTTTGGAATGTACGTTCCATGTTCAGTTTCCGTCGTAGGACCACCAGAGCCTTGGTATGTTCTTGAAATGGTCAGGCAGCGTTTCCGAGTATTGGCAACAACCTTCCCAGAATGGCGGCGCTTTCTTTTCTTCGATGTGAGCTGGATAGTCTGTACAGAGTCGCTCCCGAGGTGAGGCCGATCGGGGTCCGAGCGAAGGATATGAGGGAGATATGTTGGGTCCCACAACTGGGAATCAGAATTATAAAGAGGGGTATTTTGGTGTATTACGGCGGATGGTTCGGGAGAATGCTGTTGGCGTTTGGGGAGGCTTTCATACAGGTGTAGGATATAGTGTTGATCTTTTGTTCGCGGCTCAGTGATTGTGGCATCTTGCAACTTGAACTCGTTGGTAAGGTCTTGGCCGAGAGGCACCGCGTGGTAAATTCTTGCGGAAGTAGGGATTGATGTCGTTTTCATACGAAACGGTGTATTCGACGCAGACGTAATTGCAAGGCGTTGACTCGGAGGTGGGGTACGCAGTTCCGAGTGCATCGTTGTAGGGTGGGAGGGGATAATGGATCCGCGACCGCTCGTCAACTTCCCTTCTTTGCTTGAGCAAAATACCACACATAAAATTTTCAAATTTCAAACGTGGCACTCCGCAACTTGTCATCGCGGATCCTTTACATGGAATGATTCTAACTACGCATCAGAGAATAATAAAATTGTTTACTCCAGTACTTGTTAAGCCAAAAATCAGTTGAAAGTTCATAGCTTGTGTGAGAGTTTAGACGAGAATTTGCGGCTTTGCCGAAACGAGGGATGGTGTGTGCGGGCGAGCGGATGTGAACTAGGGGGACTATGTCCCCAACGCGCGATCTGTCCCTTCTCATTGCGCGCTTTAGGACATGCATGCCTGATACAGGTTCGGGCGTGGGTGAATGATTGAAACGTTGGGCGTATGTCAGAAATGTGTCTGAACCAAGGAGGCGGAAAACGATACGTAGTTGCACGACTAGATGCCCTATCATATTGAATTAGCACAATCCCAGCAATAGTACTGGGCGAAAATGACAACGTACCTGTCAAGCCTTCCGCTGGCCAGTTACTATCAGCCATCAGACTGATAATTGCACAGTCATAGCTGCCCGACGGATGTTTTGACGAGGGGGGGGTGATGAGCAAAGTCTGTGCAGGCTCCACCAATGTTGGATTATGCCAGTTCCGTACTTGTACTCAGATCTTCGTCCAAACTTGCATTTTGTCCGCAGCTGGGACACGAGACGTGGCTCTCCGGTCTCCCGAGACGTCGTGTGGTTCACCACTTGAACAGCGGTCAAGATATCTGCATATAGCGAGGTGTAAATCCGGAATGCCGAACAGAGTGGAAGCCTCCACAACAGTCATCCTTAAACAGGGCTTGAGGGCTAGATGTATAGCTGTGGTGGACGAGGCAAATGTCCTTGCTGGCATTGGAACACCAGGGGGGGGATCGTTGGCAAGCGTACGAGCAATTTGAAAATAGTCGACCACCTTGCGAGTAGGAGAATAATAAACTGACTGACTTTGGGCTTCTCCGTCTGGTTCATGCTCAGTTGCGTCGTCCTCATCGTTGTCATCATTTTCGTCCGCCAGGTTGTTCGTAAGTACAATATGTGTTGCGAGGTCGAACCGAAAGCATTTGTCAACACGGTCGAGGTGGCGAGCAATTTGCGAATAATAATCTTGATTATTCCCGGTGCGGGCGGGGTTCTTGACCTCTGTGACGTGGGCGTGTTCCGTGACGTCGGCGCTCCACTGCATGACAGCGCCTGATTCCCGAATCGAAGGAACAATGTGTTGGAGAAGCTCTAGTTTCGGTATGCGGAAGTGATCGGCCCGGCCGCCGGCAGTGATGATCGAGTCTTTATGGTTGTGAAATACTTTTAAAGTAGCTTCTAATTCCTGCAGCACAGGCTCATCGAAGGACGGCATTTGAGCAATGTAGCGGAAATCCATCAACGCGCGAATTGCAGTGAGAAATGAAGAGGGAACCGCACCAGCAATTACCCCGACGATGTATCATTGCATTGAGCGGTGATCCCGCCCTGTGACTTGTTTCAATTTCGAAACACCTTCGTTGAACATACGGTATCCGACCAATGTCCGAAGAAGAGTAAAACGATAGACGATCTCGTCCGCACCCACAACCACAATGCACCATTGCAGGTCGTGGTCGAAGAACAGCCGATGGATGTGATGAAGAACCTCTGGCTTGAGAAATCTTGGTGGATCCGACAGGGGCCAGTCAATCCAGAATGGTTGATCCACACCATTAAGTCCGAGCTCCTTTGCATTCTTGAGGAAGAGGATAAATTCGTCGGGATGAGACTTCGCACAAATGGCACGGATATCAGCCAAGGTTTTGATAGCAGTGCGAGGGGGGTAGCGTACAGCATCACCAAACTGCTTGTGGGAAGCAATGGAGATAGAAGACACCTTGGGACTCGTGCACACGAGGAGTCCTTGCTCTGGAGTGTCAGCGATGTAGCCGACGAGCGGAGTGAAACAGTAGCGCAGCTGTCCGGCCGGGTCACTCATCATTATAACCACTGAAGCCACTATCTTTAAGGGCCTTAGAACGATATCGAGACATTTGTGAGACAGACGGTCGGACAGGAGGCTGCGGACCTGAGATTTGCTGTGGATGAAGGACGGGACCAGAAGGAGCGCCAGAAGGAGATGTCCGTGAAGTGACGCTTTGCTACGAATGTCGGCGTCGATGTTCGCGAGGCTAATCAGTAATGGATGCGCTACGCGGTTTCCGGTCATGACGGAAATATTAGTTTTATCAGAGGATAATGTAACGCCTAGCAACGTCGAACCGGACGGCAAAGAATCCTGAACCACAACTCAGAAAAACGGTAAAACGTCGGTAGTGAATTGTGTTTACCTGTAGTTCCCAAGCGTGTTCGCCAGAGAGCCACTCGTTGTAAACACGAACCATACGTGCAGCTGTTGACCAGACCTTCCGAGGGACGAAAGAGATATGATGTTCGAAAAATGGGTGGCTAAGCAGCGACTGAAGACATTCGATGGGGTCGCGGTAATAGAGCGTCACAGGACGCTTCGTCGGGACTGACGTGCAAACTGGAAGGGACTTCCAGAGCGGACCGGACGGTAGCATCTCCGCGCGCAGACGTAGTTGCTTTGCAGACCCGAACGAGATCGGAAGCGTCTTTATCTGGCCGAACGACAGTGTTAGACAGGGGCAGTGCAACTCAGCGGATACGGACCAGGTCAAGCTTCAAAAAGTTGTCAATTTGTGCCATGCTCAGACCGGAACGTAGGAGCCAGGAACCAACTTCCCAGTCTTCCCGTGAAGCAAAAGGATAGAACAGGTTGTCGCGGTGCAAGGGTCCATATTTGTCTGCGAAAAAATCCTCGACAAACGTCTTTCCGCCTGGAAACACACTCGCAGCGCCTGGATATAATTCGACATCTGGAAGGTCGCCTGACTCGAAGCCTGTAGCTCTGTCCGAATCTGGAATGAAGGGATCAGGTTCGATGTCGGGGAATGTATCAGCAAAATCGTCTTGAATCTGATCATTGAAAACACGAAAGTGAAAACCAGGAGGAGTATTAGGAGGCAAAGCTTGAGGCACTTGAGGGGGACGACGATCGTCCTGGGTCGGAAGAGAGCCAAAGAGATCATCGACTCAGGAGTCATCAAGTTGCATGAGAGAACCGCAAGCATTTGAAGGTTGGTTCATATGGCGGAGAACATTCGTTTCGTTCGTGAATCGTTTACCACAATCTGGGCAGAAGGAAGTCTTCTGAGCGCGAGGGATCCTCTGCTTCGCCTTCGGCATGACGCGGTCGGTGAAAAGGCGACCGAGCTTTCAAACTTGTGTATTGTATTAGTATGCTGAACTTCCCACGAACATGAACAACCATTTACAAAGTACCTTCGCAGGTCAACTCATCCATTGATGTGGTCGATCTCAACATTTTACCACGACCTTAGCTAACATAGATGCGGACTCGGTGAGGTGCGTTCACTCATATCACTTCCATCTTAGCGCGTTTCTGTGCGTTTTGCCTTGCATTTCTGATGCAGTGGAATTGATTCCTGCGATAACCTGACTCTGTCCAGCTTCCGTTGTCCCCTTACAAATCCAACGTGTCATCGTTCCTTCCGTCCAGCTCCCTTGACCCCGTCTGCCGTCTCCCTTGCAGAACTCCCGATGCGTCAATCACCTGCCCGTATCTGGATTCCAGAGACTGCGGAATTCCTCACATCCCTCTGTTTATCGTTGTGACACTAACACCGAGATGCTTGAGGCACCTCTAAACGCCCCGTGTGTGCCACAGATCTCGTTCAACTTGACTCACTGACGCTCACCTAGCAACAGTCGGCACATTGTACGTGAGTTCAACTTCCTCACACCGAAATGGCGCCAATAACCATGGCGTTACTCGCACTGTGTGGGATCCTCGATTACCAAGCTTGTCAGAGGCCGAAACCGGCCTCGCGAGAAGTATGTGGTGCAAAGTGCTTGGCTCACATAGGCTAATTGTTACTTCAGATAGTTCATTATAAGAAGAATTGGTCGTACTTCGCGTCGAACATACGGCAGTCGACCGGTGCTGGACTAGGAGGGTTTCGGGACGGAAGGGGGATGATACGCAATGACTGACGAAGGTGCATCAATGTTGTGCACCTGGCGTGCAAGACGCTCGGTTGGCGCATTGACAGGTAACTATGTGGGGGTACTGATCTGTCGTTATCTCATATGTTCAGGTCGATATCGATGGCAAGTTCGACAGGGAGTCAGTTAATTGTCTCCCTCAATGAAAAGTTACGATCACGTGTGAACAATCGGCACGAGGCCACAACGAATCGTATCAGACAGGTCGCATTCGGAGGACACGCAGATCGTACAGGAAAGTGCACTGAACCTTGCTCGTCTCGGTCTATTTTCCTACCCTCCTACTCCCTCCCTCAGCAGGCTACTGGCACGGTCATACTGATGTGATGCGGATAATGCGCATGCACCTATGGATTGCGTTCGGTTTCTGTTCAAATGACTCCTAAAGTGGTTACATATGGTCTATTACGTGGTAAATGTCAAAGTCATGGTCATTTAACGCCCAGTTGTTATTTGTTGAGTATCTACCCGCTACTAGTAGAAGCCTTGAAAGTCGGCTACGAATGGGGGATCATATACATAGGTCATAATGACGTTTTATTATGTGACGAACTACGAGTGCTAGAACCACCTGGACTCATCCATACACCAGTTGCCGGCATTAGTTATCTTGAATACAGTCGTGCAAAACCTTCTTTTCGCTTACCCAGGGCGGGGTACTCACGGTAGACTCCGACTCACAACCTAAACGACGATCCTATATTTGACGATGAATCCTTGCCAGCCTTCTCCTTGTCCCCAACCTTCAGTACACGACCGCTCTCTGATTCCCAAACAAGAACCCATGGAAACTGGCGTAGGATTCAGTGTCAACCTGGCTGCTAGTACGAATGGTTTACAACAGGTGCGCCATCAGTTTTCACTCGTGTTTTTGGTTTGTAGACGATGACAACGATCCTTCCCAGCCTGAGCCACAGCATCCTGTGGGGGAGCCAATTCAAACTGCTGCGGGATTTAGTTTCGATCTCATTGGTTTGCAACAGGTGCGTTGTCGTTTCCAACTCCTTCATTTATATACAATGCCGTTCTTTTCCAGAGCCCTATGAGGCCGTACTCGGGTGACATACCCGTTCCGCAAAATTCATCGGAAGCCCGGCTACTTTTAGCTACCGCACGGATCAACCATACGATCCGCGTCACACAAAAGGACCTCGCAGATCAACTTGTCCAACGCGACCTCCATCAGCAAACCCCTTGGGTACTGTGCAAGACTGTACATTATGTCACAGTGTGTCACAGTCACCACAGTGTTACAGATAGGTCCCCATTTGTACAACCTTGTCACATTGCTGTAACAATCACATCACAGCAGCACAGCACGCAGCGTACAGAGCGACAGAGTACAACAGTATCATAATGCATCTCATGTTTTGCTTTTGCACAGAATCAGATAATTGAGACAATAATATAAAATTAGTAGCTACAATTAC
>JBBPMZ010000803.1:0-10394 GCA_038090575.1 Tylopilus cf. pernanus | reverse complement strand
CGAACAATGGCTGAAATAAAACTAACATCTGCTGAGGTGAGGACTCGACAGCACCCAAGCAAACGAGAGTATTTGCACGGGTTAGTAGTAGTGCTATATTTTGAGTAGGACAAAAGGACTCTGTATACGAGCGACTTCTTGATGCCTAAAGTGTGACAGATATCCTTGATGCTGTAGCCGTCATGGTGTAAGAGTGGTACTTGGGCTTTAACACTGGGATGTACAATGTGGTAGGGCCCTGGCATCAATGTGGTGCACTGGCAAAACAAACCGCGCTGCCCCACTCAAGTGCACCCGGGGTCCTTTCCCGGCCGTCTCCGAGGCGTGACTTTTCAAAATTCGTTTTCCACAGAGATATGAAAAGCGCTGTAAATATTATTCACGTTACGCGTGTCAGATCTACTTACATGCACGTTGCTTAACCAAAGCTTGCGAGATTCAGTGAAGGTTAACAGTTATGTAAGCGCTGAGTACTGGCCAGCACGTGATTGTGAATATTAACAAAAAAAATTTCATATGTACTGGGAATCATTAATCATTCCTACTAGCAGCCCTAGCTTTTGACGTTGCCACTCGGAGGGCAGTTAATGCAGCAACGACCGGGTCCAATATTAACACTAATTGGCAGCATCTTGCAGCTATGGCAATATTACGGATCGTTGGCTCATCTCAAATAGGTACTCAGCTGATCGGCCCGACGATGTCAATAGCTGGCCCACTCCCATAACTTGGCAGAAGACCCACAATACAAGACACAGTGGGTGAGACAATGCGCACTTGGGGCCAGAATATAAGTAGTCTGTGCTATAGCACTGGACTTGATCCAACCTACCTTTCTCATTTCTCTCCCCGTCCCACATACTGTTTGCTGTGTTTCGGAACACCGTACACACCCTTACCAACTCCAAATCATGATATCTGAAATACTCTATTATGGTCGGCGCTACTCCACTCGCTTCGATTTCTGTCTAGCTTACTCAGTATACATTCCAAGGCGGTCCCAGATCTGGCGGACAAACCTGAGGCATACAACTGCGGTTCGGAATCTTGACCGTGACCTCAATACCTTCCGGCCAAGGTTCATGCAACCGTTGTAGCATCTGCTAGTGTATGGCTTATATGTACACCTCTCGGGTGTGTCTTGCTTACCATGATGTATAGGACAAAACAAAGACGCGTTTTTGGCCCTGTTCTCCTATCAGTGTGTACTACGCATATACTGTGAACGCCGATTTAAGTAGGTCACGCTGGTCAAACTACCTGAAAATTGTATGGATGACGCGTCCAGAGAACCCACGCTATTGAATGCACCGAAGAACTTGGTCATCTGGAGTTGAGCTTATCGACGCGATACGAACAACATAACATCATGGTCAGTAGTCGCCATCCAAGGCAATTTCTACAGTTTAATTGTGTACTGACTGCTAGAAACTTCTCAAGGGTTCAATCTGCGCGTGCTGAGTCGATGGCTCTGCCCATTCGAATAACTTTCACGTGCATTTGAATCTGGTCGACAGAACATCTCGGTATCGTAGCCAATGCCTTCACTAGGTCAGAAATGCAACATTTATCCTCATGAGTGGTGTTTGTCCGTCGAATACTACCTCTGAGGTCGGAAGGTAATCCTGTATTTGAGAGAGGTTTCCTGGGTAATAACAATTCTGGTTGGTGATTCTGGTCTAATTTGCTTTGATCTGTCTTTTGTGGTCCGCCTTGAGATAGAGATCTCGAGGACAATCGAGAGTCGTGGACCACGCATCCGGACCATTCATGTCAATTTTAGGAAACGCGACAATTGTCACCACGGGGCAAAGGGTCCATGGTCTCACTCACGGATCGGAGTATATGCTATTGTTCCCGAGCAAAGAGCCTGTTCAAGGAAATTTTCAGACGTAAAGACGCGTCTGGGGGTTAGTACCGACCAGTATCCTGGCCACCAGCCGTGTGCCCTAGTGGTACTGCCCGGCCAGACCTAGTTCGACTCTTCGGACGGACGCGGAAGCTTACTTGCAAAAAGAGCTCCCTTGTCATTGCTTTGATCATATTCGGAAGTACTCCAGGTGGAACGTAGCAAAAAAATGTTTTCTCATCTTCCTGTGAGGTAGGTTCCGGCTGACATGCAGGAAATACCCGGGAACACGCTGCATTCAAGAACTTTTACTCACTGACAGGGATCAGAGCCCGGACGGGGCGTGGAGAGTACGGACTCAGAAAGAGATCCACAAAAGTATGGACAATGGCTGTCAAAGTCCCAGCATTGATTCTACCCCTTTGATCGATGTAAGTCTATTCTTCTCTCACTAATCTTAGATGTGATAATCCTGTATTTGGGCTTTGGCCGCTTTGATGAGGTTTACGAGCTGGACACTAACACTTGACTACTTTTATGGGACCTAGTAACCAGGGTTTTAAAAGCTTTGACATTGCACGGCATGTCAAGCGCTGGACGCGCTGGACCACGAATTACGTTCACTCCACACTCAAAGCGCTGGTTATAAGAAGAAGTGTAGTCCGTCTCTGTTAAGCTGGCACCCATACCATCCTTCATCTTTACCGCCTCTTGTACTCACCCAAATCTATTCTACACAAACCATGCCATATCCATTCCCCCAGTCTTCATCTTTGACGCGTCCCGACGCGTCCGAACGCAACCTTTCCTCCAGACCTAATCCGACTAATGCGACCCCCGACGCGGCTAACCTATGGTGCTTTACCCCACCACTGGCGAGCGCGACTTTCGATCCACCTCTACTTATCCCTACACCAAACATCTCCCTTCCACCTACAAATGCAGTCTCCAAGTCCCCCCTTACTGGCTCCCTCTACGATCTGGAGACAACGTTTGAAGAGACATGGGCTATGTTCCAGTCAACCCAACTAGAGTCAGCTAGCAATGCCAATGACAGCACTACTACTTCAACCACAGCTAACCAATGGTGCTGTGACCGCCGTGGCCTTACTCCACCGCTGGCAAGCGCGACTTTCGATCAATCTCTGTTTCCCCTTTCTCCGACAATCCCCTCTACTGTTCAAACCAACGGCACACACGACCTACCTACAAGTGCACTCTCCCAACCTTCTCCCACGTACTCCCTCGACGATCTGGAAAGAATAGTTGAAGAGACATGGGCCTCGCTTCAGCTAGTCCAACCAGAGTCGGCCAGCAATATTCACACCACCACCCCTTCAGCACCAACAGTGACTCCTGCATTTACCCAGACTATTTCGAGCAATTACTTCTCTGACGCTGTATGCCCTGGTGATCTCATAAATTCCGCCACCGCCTCCCTTTCATCAGCCGCTGAACCATCCTATGGCAATGCATACCTCACGGGCATAGATCCAGCACACTTCACGCTGCCTCCGCCGTTTAACATGAACAACGGGGAAACCGTAGATTTTCTCGAGACTCTAACCCAGCCCCTTGACAACTTCCCGCTTTGCGCATCAGAAATCCCGACTGGAAACCCTGTCATGAACGCTGCCGTGGACCCGGGGGAAGGATTATTCCTATTTTTCCCTTCCAGCACCAATCTCCCAGCGACATCACATGTTATGCCTACATTCACAGGTGTACCCGCCTTCGGCAACTTCTCCATGCCCTATCTCCCACAAAATGGCCTCGTAGTACCTCCATCCGGGCCGGTTGAAACTCAAGTTCCGCCGACCCAAACGGGTGCCGCCGGACCCTCCAAAGTCGATGAAGGTGGAAAACGGAAACGGTCCCGGTCGGATGATAGAGACTCCCAAAAAGCGGTGAAGCAGCGGAAGAGAAAACCTGCTCCCGAGGAGGGCCAACATTATTGCATTATCTGTACGATGATGGAAAAGACGAACAAGTAAGTCCCTCTGGTCTGTGCTTGAGTTTGCCACCGTCGCTTATCTTGACCCGTGTAGGCAATCTCGCAGAGACTCATTGAAGCGCCACGTGGAGATGGTCCACCCACTGTACAAAGAAGTTCTAAAACATCCCGAGTTCGGGATCTTTGTCCTCAGGCATGCCTGCGAATTGGATGCCCCTAACGCCGTACCAACCTCGTTGGTCGAATTTTGCATCCGTCGGCAACTAGAACTGCAAGCTCTGGGTGTCGAGATCACCCCAAGAGACGATGTGGTGAACATCCAGAAGTACAGTGATATTGTCAAGTCGATCAGATCTTCCCACTCGCTTTGAGCCTGTTTCCAATGGGCTCCATAATCATAGAATCGCATATTTCATGCCTACGTCATTGACCTGAATCACTGTAGTTCCGGGCGAGCTGGCGGGCTTCGAGACTACTTGTCAGTTTCCCTTCAGACTCATCCGCCGTGTGTGCGATACTTATTGATTGTCATCAAGCCCAAGAAACCGACGGCCCAGAGATCTCCAAGATAACTTTCCTCTCGATGGGCCAATGCGCTGATCACATTACCGAGTTTGAACTCATTCGTGATCGTGCTGCAACTTCCTATACATACATACACGGTATACCACTGTTAGTATCGTTGGACACTGTCGCTCATAGTTTTATTATTTATGTACCAAGTCGCAGAGGACACTGAGGTGCTTTAGAATTTAGTGTAGGGTTCCAACAAGGATTGGCTAGCTGTATTCATAGATTTGGACCAAGGACTTTGTACACTGTTTTCCGTAGACCACCACGAGTCACTACTAACTAGCATCCCTGGCCTGGCTCACAAGTAGAATAAAGGCTCGGATACACTCAATGTCTTCCATTCATTCAGACTATTCTGCAGAGATATCATCTCCATGTTTCAATCATACGAGTACATGAATAGAAAATAAGCAACTTGTTGATGCTTCTTAACATTTCCTCGCCGCATTTACTTTCGTCTGACCTCCGAAGATGGCTTGCATCCTCGATCATGGAATATACCTGAACCTAGGCGCCTTGACATAGGCGGTCAGCATCGTGCTATCGTCGCGATCACAGCCATAGCCATCTCACCTTGTCTGCCAACTCAGTCGTGTCGACAGGCGCATCTGGGTCTGGATGCCCATGAATCGCCTCCCGTTGCGCGTTGTCCCACTTGTACGACAAGTACAACAAAATCGCAAGCACCCCACCGAGCCCATTGAGAGCGCACGTCGTCGCGAATCCCGTGCTGCAAAATCAGGTTATATCAACAAAGCATCCAACGATCCGTCCGGAGAACAGAAGACGACAACGCACATGTACCGCGGCCCATCCGTACTAGGATACAACTGACTTCCCAAGACCGATCCACCCTGCCCGATCGCCATAAACATCGGAATCCCTGTCGCACGCTTCGACTCGGAGCCTAAATTATGAGCAAACCATGCAATAACGATGCCAATTGCGGTATACGTCCCACTCGTGATGCAGAACACGGCAAAATACCGCGCATGGGGGTTGGTTGGGACGACAAGGACAATCAGGTACCCGATAGCGCCCAGGAAACATGCGCTGGAGATGACGAGACCACGTGTTTGGAAACGGTCAGTGAAGTAGGCGGCACCGCCGAGCACGATGGCGGCGACAGCGTAGGGAGGGACTGTCAATAGTTGGGCGAGCGCATCGGCTGTGCAGAGCAGTCAGGATTGGTCTCAGGCAGAAGGACGGAGATTGATACACACTATATCCGAATGTCTTGATGATAGTCGGAAGGAATGCGGAGATACTCGCCAGTGCGCAGTTGAGACCAAAGTAGATTACACCACCGGCATAGATACGCCAATCAGTTAGCGCTGCGAAGATGTGCGCTGCAGCCCGAAAAGTCAGATAATTTAACCACAAAAACTAGATGACCGAAATGGATTATAGTGATCGTGAAAGAACTTGCTCACCTTTGTTCACGACTGCACCGGTGTCTGCCTTAGTCCCCCTTGAACCGCGTTCCAACGCGATCTCACGTTCTCTCGGCGTGAAAAACTTGGTCGACTCTGGGCGATTGGGGAGCACGAACAGTGTGACGACCCCGAGCAGGATGGCTGGGATGCCCTGTAGATATTACGATGAGACCCATCTGAAATAACTCGCATTCACCACCTGATAGTGGGACGAAACAATACCTCAATTAGGAACAGTATCCTCCAATCAGACTCTCCACCGCTCCCACCAGAGACCGTTGACGGGGGTCCAAAGTCGATTTGTTGCACACCGAAAGCAATGAGGCCACCGAATGCACCTGCTACAGCGGCAAAACCGAACCAGTATCCCATACGAAGACCCAGTTCATTTCGTGTGTAGAAGAAGGCTAACGGGAAACAATAATCACATACGACACCGAACAAGAGAAAAGGAGGCATACAAAAGTAGAGAGGGATAGCTGGGCCAAATCCAGCTTCGAAGACACCAAGACCGATTCGGCTGCAAATCAGCCCTCCAAAATTAAACGCAGATGCCTATGAGTTTGATGTGCCATGTAGTAATGTTGGTTATCCACATGCAACAACGGGTAGTACAGAAGCTATGAGAACTCACTGCCAAAGTAGAACAGATACCCCACCCGATGGCTGTTACTGCCATCCAATACGATGGTGGGAAGAGCTTAGAACATACTGTTGCAGGAATTTGGCAAAGGATCTGAGCGTTGCATTGATTTTATAAATAAGTGGAATGAAGTGCTTCATGTTAGGATCCGCATCACTTCAAACGCAGTACGGAGAACTCACGTATGAAAAGTAAAATACAGAGGCTGCCCAGTTATAAAGCTTTCCCGTCGGGTCTCCACTTAGAATCTCTTGCGGAAGTCCTTGGAGGCGCGCATTCCCCAAATTGCTTCTATCTAGGTCTAGTATGCGGCCACCAAAGATGATTAAACGGTCAGCAACATGAAGTGACGATAGGTCAAGGTCAAGGACGATTCTGTGTGACTCACAAGCACAAAGGTAAAGCAGACACGTGATAGGTAAGATGCGTAGATCAATCTTTTTCACAAGACGCCGCTCCTCCTCAGGCGTGGCCAAAGGTGATGCAGGGGATCTAGGCGCGGACGCCTTGTCGAACGAACGCTTTTCCTCATCCATGGTATCGGTATGGGAAGTGATATGAAGGCTAGGTGGGAATGTGGGTAAAACTAAATTAGGAAGCATGAGGAAGCAAGGTCAGCGTTTCAGCTGTAACTTGTGAATCAGAGACCGAGGCGTCCCTTCTCACCCGTAGTGCCCTGGTTGACTGAGGCTGGCAATAGTCGGAGAGAAGCAGTTGATGCTGCATAGCAATACTTAATATATCGGGGGAAACGATAATACCCGAGTGGGCTCGATTTGTAATATTGCTATGAGGGGGATGTTAACCGGAACATCATGTCAAGATGACATCGAACCAAAGCCGACGATTGATCGCGGTCGCGTCAACGCGAGGTCCGGTCGACGAGGTGATCGCATGTCAAAGAGATCTGAACATGTAGACCCAGGTGATCAATACACAAGCCTAGAAACGTTTGTATGAGGCTTTGGGCATAGTCCCCATTGCTCCCGGCCACGTCCTGGGACTCTGGACCTGGCGGCTCCAATTAATGTTACTCCGAGTGTGATCACGAGTTCACGAGTGCCGCCTCAGGCACCAGTTTTAGTAGCTTCAACCATTGACCACCATTTAGCATTCCTTTAGGGGAATCTGAGTCTAAATCAATCAGATGTGCAAGGGAAATAGGGAGTACCTGCATTTCGGGAAGTCGTGAACAACGGCGCCGTCGCAGTTAGAACACCGTGGCTCACTGCTAGTTTGTTTTAGCCACCAAACATGCCTCAACAGAGCCAGGCGCATTCTGAGTATACATTGAAACAAGAAATGTTTCCGAGAAGAAAGAAAAGACGTAAGGAATTTCCTGGGTCCAAGCAGTGGTGGCAGAGGTCCATAGTATTTTTCCCTAATTGAATCAAAGGTTATATTCACTCCTCTGGCCGACACTTTGGCCCGAAGTTCAGAAACAAGATGGCCAAGAGAACTGCTCTGCTCACACTAGTGCTCGCGATGAGCTTGTTCGTCGTCCAGGCCATCTCGGACGCAGCACAGCCCACACTCGACGAGGAGCAATACCACGAGGGGTTGACAATTCGACCACTCACCGATGGCAAAGTAGTGTTCGCATTTACGTTCACAACTCTCCTCGCTGGCGCATCTCCTCGCGACCCACACGACTTGGAGAGCTCAGGTAGGTGAATATCACTCGTCTTCGCGTGGCTGTACTGACAACTTGATACGTTCGTCATAAGCCCAGCATTACACCCTCTTTCCACTTACCCTTGGCCAAATCTTGCGCGAATACTCGGTTACGGAACTCCATCTTTCTCTCAATTCTGGAAAGTGGGATTACGATCGTTGGGGGTATGCCGACCATCCTAGCGTGGGCACTGGGGCCGAGCTCTGGGCGTGGATGGCAGACGGTGGGCCGTTGTCGTGGGTCTTTTCTTTTCTCACATCAATTAATAAGGTCTGGCTTTTACGCCGTATTAAACCTGATACCTTTGCTCATTAGTGTCGATGAACGCTGGATGGGTCTTCGCAATGCTCTAGCAGGCCTTTTCTGTGCCTCCCTTGGCTCACTGGATGACCGACGTACATCATCTCCAGCCTCTACGTTTCCTCTCTCGTCCGTGCCCTTGCACCAACAATTACTCCCCTATGCGTTGCGATACGCTACTCTCCCCTCAGAGCATGTGTGCACGGAGAACCTGACCCCATTTCTCAAGCTTCTGCCATGCAAGTCACGAGCTGGACTGGCGAAACTACTCAACCCGCAACGATTATTCGACGCTGATTGGCATGGCCTAGGAATTCACGTGCGTTCGAGTGCAGCTGGGGTCGAATTGAGCCTAGCAGTACAGGCAGTGCAGGATCCGGTCAGGCAAAGTGGAGGAAAGCGGCGAGGTGAGATGTATACGACGCGATCCCAAGTCGTGTTCAAAGCTGAACAGAGTCTTTTCTGCATATCAGATTGGTCCTTTGGATTTCTCTTTGATCGTAATATTGACATGTCGTGCCCTGTTGCGAGTTCGAGCACCATACATCTTCTTGCACCCAACCTTGGTGGGTATGAACTATCGCCTAAACCAGTGTCCACGAACGACACCGTCAGCATTTACAATCCAAGCTCATGTAGGTCTCAGTCTGTCCTGATCCAGAGCAGATACTGACATGGCCGATTTTGAGACGACACCCTTGACATTGCGATGTCTTGGCCTCAAGAACACAGCTTTCAGTACCGTATATACTCATATCTATCAATTACAACATCATTTTGATCACTGTCGACAGCGCTTTCCCCTTCTGCCCCGCAAACGCCACTTTCAATCAAGCGCACGCTTTACGGATCGTCTCAAACGAGTGGAATTCTGTCTGTCTCGCTCTCGAACAACGATCACGTCCCGATCACCGTCGGTTATCTCGAAACACTCCCCGCGCTTGTTACACTCTGGATGCACACGATGAAAATTGAGGTCCGAGGTATCGCTCGAGGTATGTGTGTTTTCCGCCGGCTCTACTAATCTCACCCTCGTATATACAGGCGACCTCATTTCGGACATCGTCTACCATCCACCGCTCCTCCTTGCAGATGCACACTACGGCCCATCAATATTGCAAGCGACACTTACGATTCCAGCGAAGAGCACACTCCGCCTCTCTATCGACCTGAACAAGGCGTTTCTCAAGTACACCGAGCACCCCCCGGACGCGATGAGGGGCTGGGATCTTCCACCGGCTGTGTTGTTTCCCGTTGCAGTTCGGGAAGATCACGCTGGGATTCAGACGAATGTATCACGTGGACAGACCATCCCCCAGAGGATGTATACTTCAACACTCCTTGTCGACTTACCCACGCCAGATTTTTCGATGCCGTACAACGTGATCATTCTCAGCTGTACGCTATTGACACTGATTTTTGGGAGCATATTCAATCTCTTGACACGGAAGTGGGTCATCGTGCAGGTGGAAAAGTGAAGCCTAGGATGCGGTGATCGCTTGATACTTGACTCTCTGGAACGTAACTTACCCAAAACAGGGGTGTATAGATACCAGTATAGACTATTACTGGCATCGATGATCGACCAGTCCTTGCTAAGAGAGAACTCAAATCGACGAATTTATTCCAAGCTCCTTGGTGGCTCTGCGGGTTACATCCAGGGCGGCATCACCTACTGAGAATCTGAAGAATTACGCGTCCTGTCGTTGTCCAGTTCAGAATATATCGTCACATTCGCCGGTTCCTCGGGTGAAGTCGGTAATGCGACCATTGTCGATTCCACGCTTCCGAGGTCACGAGGTCGCGTAGAATTTAGTCCGTGCATGAGCTAAGCGAGGTGGCGCGTCCCTTCGCTCCTACCACCTCGCTTCAGCTCAGCAGCGCCTGCAGCCCCCGAACGCTGCTTCTCCTCGCGCTTTCTTGCACCCACCCACCACTCCCGGTCGCAGAGCAACGCCCTCGCT
>JBBPMZ010000800.1:0-10411 GCA_038090575.1 Tylopilus cf. pernanus | reverse complement strand
GCTTGTCAACATTCTTTGTGAACTGTCGAAATGACCTTTCGATACTTCATCCAGCTGAATTATCTCCATCGTCTTGCCGGAAGCCTGATGATAATCGGTGCAAACGTCCATGCCATCGGTTACAGTGCGTTTGGGTCATTACCACCTCCAGTAAATATATCTTATACCATTTTTGGTTTATTTTTGCAGTATACAGGTGGACTGCGGCAGGCACCTTCTTGCATAGGATTGCTCAGCCATGGGTATTCTGTGGCTTCATTGCTCTGGGCTGTTTCGATCTTATCGGGTTCTTCTCGGCACAGTATTTTAGAAGGAGATCTTACAACCTCTTCTTCGGTGCACATATCATTGGATTGATCGTGGCGCCAGTTGCCGTAGGTGGTCCATAACCGTTTCTTCACTCGCACAAATGACGTTTGAGTGTTTCAGGCATGTTTCCATCGACAGACTTGTATTCCTTTTGTGATAGCGGCTTCATCAGTCTACGCACTCGACCACATCATTCGTGTCATCAAAACGCGTTTTGCGACTGCTACCATCCAATCGATTCCGGAGCTAGGACTCACTCGAGTTGACATTCCTTCCCTCAACTCCGGATGGCGTCCTGGTCAACATGTTCGTCTGCGCGTCCTTTCCACCGCTATTGGTTTCTGGGGGATGTTTGAAGTGCACCCATTTACAATTGCCAGTGCCACCAACACTGAGGAAGGGTTGATATTGATGTGTAAGAGGACAGGGCGGTGGACAGAGAAATTATATAACCTGTCGCAGACGCCAGCATTTGATCGGTATGGGCAGAGTGTTGAGAAAAGGATCAGAGTGATGGTTGAAGGCCCTTATGGTACGTCCCCAGTCACCAAGCACAATGTCAAAATGAACGCGGATCGAACAGGTGGCATTGGGAGTGTGACGATTCCAAACTTCTCAGGAGCAATGCTCGTAGTTGGTGGTAGCGGCATAACGTTCGCCTTGTCAACAGTTCAAGACCTTATCCTAGCTGGCGCCAGGAGTAGAACCGAAGTCGTTGAAGTTATTTGGACCATTCGTCACCCAGGTTTGTCCGTCTCCCGCCTCCATGCGTATTTGTAGTGAAGAGGAGGTTTTCTTAGGTGGTCTCGATACTTTCATCCCCCTCTTCAACACCCTCCTATCTCAGATTCGCCCTGGCACACTCAATATCAGGGTGTTTTATACTCGTGCTTCGAGCTATTCGCACGACAGGCTTATCCTCCCACGTGGCATCACGCTCACCCCCGAACGTCCGAGGTTTGACAAGTTGTTGAATGAGTTTGTCGCGTCCATGAGAAGCAGAAATGGCAAACACGGCGCATTCGTCGGTGTTTGCGGTCCTCCTGAACTTTCCAAGGACTTGGACCTGAGTCTAAGAAAGCTTGATACGGCCTCCAAGAAAGCTATCGGCGGCATCGAGTTCCACGATGAGTGCGTCGTCTTGATAACCAATAAATTCGCTGATTAGGACAATTTCTTAATCTTCGTCAGGGTTTTTGGGTGGTAACCTAAAAACTAAGTTCTTGTCATGAGACGTCGCTTTGTCACTTCGTTCTGTTTCCTGTTTGTATCGATTCGCCAGCACATCATACTAGTGAGTTCTCTGCACTCCCTAACATTCATCAAAAATATTCTGACCGGATCTGATGGCCCTAGTCTCGTTTGATATTTACATGAAGTGTACCAGGGTTCTTTTTTGAGACGCTGTACCATTATTACCAAGAACTCGAATATGTACTGCATGCCAAACAGTCTGACCATAGATATCGTTTCATCCAGGACCATCCTTAGGTGCCCATAGAACTTGAGTTTTCTAGTGATGGTACTTCAAGTTTCCAAAAGCTGGTAACTCCTGGTGACATTGCTACCCTTTTGTATATGCGGCCCGGGTGACCGTAGCATCGCGTAGACACAATCTGTCGTCACTTCCACCTTGGTCCCTCTCCAGCGAGACACCACGAGGGCTGAGCCCGCTTCCATGATGCTATCTACATTAATATTTTGTCTTCTCCTTTCGATGGTCATCTTATGCCCGGCCCATATCAAGTGCACGATGAGTATCGATGGTGTGCGTGGATGACACTCGGACCGCAAATAACTTGTTCCATAACTTGAACTATGACGTAGTAGTTGCAAGCATACGTCCTGAAGTACCTCGAGCCACTTCGGACTGGGTGTCACTTTCTCCGGTGCTTTCCGAGCAACTATCGTTTTCTTCGCCTCATACTTTTCTCACCGTTCGGTATGTCGAAGACTCTTTTCTCCCGTCCTTCAGTCATCCCTATCCCAGCAAGCTGGAACGCAAGATGCCTAGATCGTCGACTAATTGGCACCTGAGATACACAATGAACGGTTCTTCAAAGCCTCATTGCTATTTCGCATTATATTACGAGACCTTCAAGCTGATCCCGAAACCTCAAGTTGATGAACCCACTCCTTTGTTGCTCTTCGGTTGACCTCTTAACTAATGATTAGCAGCTTTATTTCAAAGCACGGAGCACCCAAACCACGTGAAATACAATGTAAGGACCAGCGAAAACGATGCTCATACGTCACCGCATCACAAGATTCCACTCGCCCTCCAGACAAGATGTTATTTGAGATGCTCCGTTGACGGTGAGTCGATCAACTAGCCCGAACACGACTCAGATTTGACCCTTGAAGTGACGAGTTCACTTTGCACGAGTCGATTTACTGGCTACACTGGACAGCTCAGGACCGTATGATGCACCTTCGGGTCCATCACAAAAATTACCTTGGCAGGGTTGTCTCTTTGTCATAGGCATCCGGGATTGAACTACAGTCTGACTTTGAAGAATAAGGTCCATCCAGCTGTAGCGCATGTCCTTGATTTCGAGGCATCGCCTGCTGTTGGACCTACCTTCTTTCGATGTTTAGTTGCCACCCTGTTCAAGGAGACAAACAATGCATGAACCTACTTGCTCCATATACAACTAAATGTTTAGGCTCTGTCGTCCACTCGAATATCCCAGCCATACCGGTCCTGAAACTAAGTTTCACCCAACGCTTACAACGAGAAGCGCAGTCCCAGTATAGATCACCAGAACGGGCCTTGCCAATTTCTTGCCACTTACCCAACGATTCAAGAGGTTGTAGTACCGGTCCGGAGGGGGAAACCTTCGCTGGATGACTATTCGTATTTCTTTCTGATTATTCCTTGCCGTGTGTCTCTAAACTGCAGCAAGTAAGAAGACACATCACATAGGACATACAATTATGTAATCACGACCGCGCTAACACTTACTATGAGATCGGAAGACGGGTACTCGAACAGAGAGAAGATTTTTTTTGCTTGGGGGTTCGTTTCAGTATCGAATTTAAATATTTGCGACGTCGAAGGTACTCTACGCTTACGGTTGACCATCCCTGTTACTTGAGACCCATTTGAATATGATTTCGCCCCTGCTGTTGGCTTTCTTCATCCGGGCTGTGAGTCGGAGCCTTGGGAGCAAAAGTACCATTTAGTCTGGGGTGGATCTATTTTGAGGTAGTCAAGTACAGAATCGAAACAGCCCCTGCAGGTCTGCAATATAATAGCTTAAGAGTCCAGGCAAACTTTTCTGAAGCCTGAGTGAGCTCCGAGTCAAGCACTCAGTGCCAACGACTCGGGGTTGTGCGTGTGCGTGAGACTCCGAATTCTGACAAAGTAGCTGCACAGCCACATTTTGGCGTTCCACTAAGCGTCTTACGGTTTTCGACCGACATGGACCCATACACTCCCAGAACGCGCCCAATGCGCAAGAACAACCTGACATTGTCTGCCAAGCAATACACGAAGGCAAGCCAACTGTACCACTCGGCTCGCGATACACTGCTAAAACTTGATGGTTGTAGATCACGGGCACAATCGCGTCTGTCAGAAGGAATAGGCATTTGGATGATGACATTGAAGAAGAAATTAATCCCCGTGGGCACAATTCGCGTGATAGCCGGGGGAGAGGTGTGTACTTCACTCTTGTTTTCCAATGTCGTCATCTATAGCCAACTCCAGGTAATGAGTCGTCATTTATCGCTGAGACGTCGTTTGTCCGTGCACCACTAAACTCGCGTGTCGGAGCAACAAATATCACTCCCAAGGACAAAGGAAAAGACAGAGAAGATCCGTTAGATCGTCTCCCTGTTGACATACAGGAGGCGATTATACTGGAAGACTTATTGTACGTGTTGATGGTAAGTAATGAGCCTCGGCCATGTCCTGGTAAGACCGACCTGAACACAATAGGGTATTGAAGGCACGCATGTGACATACCACCCTGATTGCTCGCCGGAGGACGATGATCCACTTCAAGGGATCCGCTTTGTTGTATCATCGCCGCTGGGTAAGTGCTAGTGATGCAACTTTTGCGACGCTTCCATATTATATAGGGTGACTAACCTGTTATCTTAAGATCCATCGCTTCGAGATTTGACGGAACGAGTCCTGCCACTTGGTACATACTTTACGGCCATATCTGCTTTTGTTGAAAGTCGGAGTCATCTTGACTACGGTCTTGTTAATCATGCACTTTGCGCCGCTATGCGCGACATGTTGAAGGTTTGTCATTAGGCTTTTCAAGGACCCGTTCTCATGACCGCTTGGCTATGTAGGAGTATCAAACCCTTCTATCCCAATTGGAACACGCTTTTAATACTTCCCCCCAATTTACTCTGCAGAAACTCTGGTTCTATATCCATCCGACGGTCCACACACTTTCTCTGATCTACCAACTGGTCCTTGAGCTTGCGAATACCGACGACGACGAAGCCTCTCTTTCCTCCTCCTCAGCAGACGAAGAGCAAGATGCACGAGATGAAGCGCTCGGCCTAGGTGGCGCGAAGCTAAAAGCTGTTCTTTCGGAGATTACCAAATCTTCGGCCGGGGTAGCTGTTCCTGTCAAAGGCGGAGAAGTGCTCGCGGTAATTTACGAACGCATGCAAAGCATGTCCGGGGATCCAACGGCGTGCAAAGTGTATAGCACATTACTGAGCGCGGCTGGGATCCCCTACGCACATATGCTACGTGAATGGATAACAACTGGGAGATTGCAGGATCCATACGAAGAGTTTTGTGTCAAAGAGAGTAAGTTTATTAGTAAGGGTATTCTGGAGGTGGATTACACAGACGAATATTGGGAGAGGAGATACACGGTGAGTGAATAGATAGATTACTCCATATTCTTCTCACCTTCTTACGCGGTGCAGTTGCGGGACGGTTCGACGTGGTCGTCGAAACAGCAGCATGCAGGCATTCCTCCACCCAGGACACCCGGTGGTAGATTGCCAGGCGGTGCATGTATTCCTCCCACACTTGAGGGATGGAAATACAAGATCCTCCTTGCTGGTAAATATCTTAATGTTATTCGTGAATGTGGCATGGAACTGCAGACAAACCAGCATCAAGCACACGAACAGCAGCTGTCCATGGATGATCAAAGGTACGTTTTCGTGTCCTTCGCCGACGCTCGTAACCGAGCACTCTCGTAGGCTCTACAAGTTCGTGGAGGATGCCTATACGCACGCCAACCATACCCTCCTTCAGTTGCTACTTCAGGACCAACAGCTGATTCCTCGTCTACGGTCCCTGAAACGATACTTTTTCTTGTCACAGTCATCTTTCCTGACACACCTACTTGACCTCGCCCATACCGAACTGAAAAAGCCGGCGAAATCGGCCAGTATCGTGAAACTACAGAGCTTACTTGACCTTGCGCTCTCTGGTGAAGACGCACTCTTCCGAGAGGATGTCAAAGTCAGCATTGCTGGAACAGGGCTGTACGAATGGTTGCTGAAGGTCATCAGCGTGAGTGGAGTCATTGGAGGCGATGATGGAGAAGGCGTGCCTGACGGAACACCTCAAGAGGACGCCAAGAAGGATCGGGACAAAGATAAGGATGATAAGAAACCAATGTTAGGTGAGATTTTCACAGACACTCGGTAGCATCCATGGTCAAACGAACTTCGCAGCCATCGAAGCCCTTGCACTTGACTATACTGTCAAATTTCCCCTCTCTCTTGTAATATCACGCAAGACCATCCTACGTTACCAGTTACTCTTCCGCTTCCTCTTACATTTGAAAAATGTCGAACAATCTCTTACGTCGATGTGGATCGAGCAAAAGACGGGCACGTGGCGCAAATCCGTTCCTAGTCACCCCGAATTTGAGCAATGGAGATTACGCGTCCTACTGCTCCGGACGCGAATGCTGGCGTTCGTGCAACAAATATTGGCTTTTGTTACGTTTGAAGTTTTGGAACCCAATTGGCGCTCATTGGAGGCAAAACTGGCCAAGGTAACAACAGTTGACCAATTGCTAAGGGACCATGTCGATTTTTTGGATACCTGTTTGAAGGAATGTATGTTGACAAGCGCAAAGTTGCTCAGGGTAGGTGGAGGGTCTTGTTGTATGGTACTTCCTATTGAAAGACTGAATTATCCCTCAGGCATACTCACGCATGATCGTCACATGCTCGACGTTTGCCCTTTATTCAGCGTCCTTCACGAAATCGGCCTCTCAAGCACTTTCTGCTGCTGAGTCTGGTGATGGGGACCAAGCGATGGGCAAGCGATGGGATTTTCTGAAAAAATTCGAGTCAAACTTCAACCATTGGTGAGCATCCCATTTTCACTTTCGTGTCATACCAGACTGACTTGTCTTTCCTCAGGTTTAAGGTAAATTTAAATACAATCTATCAACGCCGCTTTTACTCAGATCGCTGCCGCAGTTTCATTTGGATTGTGTGCAATATTATGCATCGAGCGAGAATGTCTCACTCCTCCCTCTGGTGGTGAGGTTGAGCAGTGTTAAATCCATGTCTGCGTAAGATAAGCACGGTTCGTAATTGCCGCGTTCAGCACCCAGTGGCTCTTAATTACCCAACAAAGTTACATATACCAACATACCACCTGCGCTTATTTCTGTAGACTAGTGCTATGTGTTGTCTTCTATGGCGCCATACATTGTGGTTACCCTTTCGTCGTGCAGCATTGTAGCTTCAACATTTCTGTATCCATTCTGTTCGTCTTCATATACTGTTGAGCCAATCCATGAGAAACCGAACACCTTTCTCAGAACGTGACAGCACACATACAGAATGTCAGTTCTTCAAGCGTGCGTCCCGAAGTCTCAGGAAATGTGAGATAGATAGTAACGACTTGGAAGGCGTTCCACACGCAATAGCTAATCGTACAATCAGCGTGCTTGTCAATGACGTCGCAGATAAGGCTCACGTGATGTACCATCTCCAGCCTATGAGCTTTGAGTTATTTAGGCTAAATCGGAGGAATATGAAACGTACCGAAGGCGTCCATGCCAATAGAATTCGCAAATTGATTGACAAAAGCCCCGCCGCGCAACGACCACTGATAGACGGACACACCCTGAGTTCGAGCATGAAAGGGGAAGAGCTCAGCCAAGTAACCTGTCAATATTCAGGATCATTTCGCTTAGATCACTGTGAGCTGAATGGGCGAAACTCACAATAAGGCAGAGCGCCGAATCCTAAGTTATAAGCCATTATGTACAAGAAGATAAGCCTACAGAATGCATGGTGAACATGGATGATCGGTGATGCGAAAAAAAGATGAAAATTTACGCAAGCACTACTAGGGCGGAGGCCTTGCTTTGTGTGAACGAGTACTCTGCACTAGCTGCGGTCCAAGCAGCAAACACGAAAAAGAGACAGAGAGCAGAAGACTGGAAGCAAGTCAGCAGAACAAGGGGCAGCAGTTCACGACCGCGCTCACCAAGAAAATACGCCTTCGAGGGTATTGCGGTGCTACAAGTGACGTGATCATTCCAGTGACGAGACTCCAAGAAAATCTGGCAATGTTGACAATATGCTTGGTCCGGTAATCATGGATGCCAATGTTATCCAGGATCGGGGAAAGGTAGTAACTACAAACGAGATAGTCAGCCCTTCTACCAGGTGATAATTGAGTAGAGCATACGAAATCAAGTCCATTCCGCTCCACGTCATACATAAACCGAGGAAAAACGCGATAATAACACGCCTTCGCATCCCTGGTGCCGAAAATGGTGACCTCTGGCTGATCTGCGCTAGCTTCAGCTCAGTTTCTAACGTCTTCTCAATCTGGCTATACTCCGCCTCGACGAATTCCGAATTTTCGTTGCCTTCCGCATGATATCTCACCAAAATGGCGTACGCTTCATTCCCTCTCCCTTGAGAAACGAGCCAACGCGGAGATTCTGGTAAGAACCAAATGAAAGAGACCTGAAGCAAACTGAATAGCGCTTGAAGGAGAGATGGGATTCGCCAACCCCAATTACTGGTCATAGCAAACGTCTCGAGAGTCACCCAAGCAGCAGCCACCGAACCTGGGGAAGATCAGCTTGAAATAGCCTCCGATACACAGTTCGATTCACCAAAGTCATAAGAAGCGCAAAAAAGGCAACTGATGACTGCTCTCTCCTTCGGATGCGCAAGCTCTGCATACATAAGCTACGGAAGAATGGAGACATCCCTATCTTACCTGCAATTAAAGATGAAGCTCCTACAATGCAGAAGACATTACCAAATCCGAAAATAAACCGAGCAATTATGAACATCGCGACTATGGCTCGACATGAGAAATGTACCAGAAATTGTTCAGTTATTAACTTACAATTCAATGCAAATCCTTGAAGAGTGGCCGCGATTATCGAGATTACACTTCCGAGCAATATCGGGTATCGTCTCCCGAATTTATCAACGATGGGGGAAGCAAACGGGAGGGCACTAAGAGCACCCAGGGCATACATGGAAGTCATGAGACCCAATGAGGCAGAATGAGGGTGATGGTAGTCTGTCACTCGAGTCAATATTGTTGTCACTGCCAAACAACCATTTTCTTACATTCAATCCACGAGGGTACAGCCTGCAGACCGTTCATCATAGACGCACCAAAACTTTATTTGCATCAGATAAGTTCCATGAAAAGAACATCTGCGTCTGTGAGTAATCACCCATTTGTCATCTCCACTCCGAGACAGGTAGGAAGCATCAAGAGGTATAGTAGTCGAAGGTTGGGTTTGCGGTACCAGGATGCTGCATCTTGGGCAGCGAGGCGAGAGACGATTGCGTCATTGTTTTCCGGTCTAGTGGAACTGTCCTGTCCACACTGTGGATCCATGTCCTTTCGTTGGCTATGGGAGTCTAAGGGTGATGGCTTGGGAGGAGAGTGGGGTGTGAATCTTAACTTGTAACGCCAGTGCTTTTGAAGCGGTAGGCCCTAAGACGTCTGAAGAGTGATACCGCGAACTTGTCGACCTTGCGCCTTGAAGCCACAAAGGAAATGATGTTATATGTTCGAGTGTTTTCGCAGCAGCAGGCCCCAAGGCATCTAAACGGTGATATTGTGGACCTGAAGACGATGCTGCAATACCTCCAAGTCGAAAGGGAAGTGACGCCGCATGTCCATAGCAGTGCGCCTGAGGCCCCAGTCGACCCTTTCAGGCATGCTTGACTCGGGTCCTTTCGCTTGTTGCCGACTTCAAGTCGTGGTACAATAGTACGTAATCATGAGTGGTTCTATCAGATATCTGGATGCTCGTCATGCGGCTCTTGTTTACAAGGATGAGAAAACCAATTCCTTGGAATCAAAAGGTTCTACGTACATCGTGGCTTTGACTTTGGTCCACATGGTTTGCTGTGAGTTTATCAGATAACGTCCCATCAGTGTGAGACTTCCGAAAGGGACGGGAAAAAATAACGAGAGAATTTAGGCCATGTGCTATGATCGATGATGCTCTATTTCAACAACTCGATTCGGCGCACCCGCCATGCGTTTGTCGACTTCGGATGCATGCCCCATGCCACTATGTCTTTCGGCTTTCCATGGAAGCACCGACGGACTGGATGACCGCCTATCGGGTATACTACTCGGTATAGGCATTGCTTGGATGGGACATTTTGTAAGGTCATTGTAGTCACTCTTCGGGTCTTCTCCGGGTTCTTAGATATCCAATGGAAGTAAAACGGTAAGCAGACGAGTGCCCAAGTGTTCCAGCCTGTTTCAAGTTTTTTTATCACCTAGCTGAATTGGGGGTGAGATTGACTAGTACACCGTGACATTCTGTTACCACACACGAATTCCCAGCGCCGTCTATATTCAGCTGCCGGTGTTGCCATGCCACACCAAGACCGCGGCGGTCTGTCCACGGTTCCGGATCACTGCAACGCAGCTTCGGTAATTTCTCATGCGATTGTTTAGATCAGTAGTTTGACCGACTCGTCGACGTGCTCACGATCACCACTTTTCGTTCCTAATTGGGGCCGGAGAACGGGCGTTGTGCTGCATCATCAAAGTGACCTTAAATTGGATATAGCTCCGGTCCCTTGGCTATGGCCGGACACATCGCAGGGAATTATCCAACCAGCTTGCGAGAGACTGGCAAGTGTCCGG
>JBBPMZ010000799.1:0-10415 GCA_038090575.1 Tylopilus cf. pernanus | reverse complement strand
CCGGCAACTGCAACTGCAACTGGTTGGCAACTGGGGCAACCGGCAACTGCAGTCCAGTTGCGACCAGTTGTGGTCCAGTCCAGTTGCCAGTCTTTTGAACGGTCCTAGACTGGACTTTAAAACACTACTCCAAATAGTAGGATTCTCCTTGGATTCGTTTGGTCTCGGATTATATCTGGAGGGTAGAGGAGTAGAGCATGGTTTGGAACTCTGTTGACCAAATCACTCTGTGACCTTTTGTGCATAAGTACACTGGTCTAGTCTCAGAGTGCATTTGTTGTGATCTCTGGTAATCCTCATTCCCAGGTATTCTTGGGCTGGGCCAAGATCCCTGGATTCCCAATGATCCATGAACTATTTCTTATGAGTCATAACAAGTGACCTATCACTGCCCATGAAAAGAGCATCATCAACATAAAAGACAAGAACAATGATATGCTTGCCAATAAATTTATAGTAAACGCCTGGATTGGTGTGACATCTCCTGAATCCAAATTTGATCAGAGAAGTATGTAGTGTCTTATTCCATTGAAGCACTGCTTGCTTGAGACCATAGATGGCCTTTCGCAATCTACAAACCTTAGTTTCCTGACCTTTGCAAATGAAACCCTCAGGTTGAACCATATAGAGATCTTCATCAAGTTCGCCAAATAGAAAAGCAGTCTTGACATTGAGTGCTTCTATTTCCCAATCTTCTAAAGCGGCTAAGGCTAGAAGGAGGCAAATGGTTTCAAACCTGGTAACTGGTGAAAAGGTTTCTTCATAGTCAATACCGAAGATCTGTGTGAACTCTTTGGCCACAAAGTGGGCTTTCTTTCTGCCATCGCTTTTTACTGCATAGACCCATCTCCCTTTGATGGTCTCTCAACCTTTAGGTAAATCAACCAAATCCCATACCTTTCGGTCCATGAGGGATTTATATTCTTCTTCCATCGCAAGTCTCCAATCTCATTGTTCAGAAGTGGGCATCTTCAGAATATCCTGATATAGTTTGGGTAAGTTCTGAGTAATCACAGATGACAAGTGGAATCTCATCCATTGATTCAAATAAAGATCTCCCATATCCTCGTCGTTGATCAACCAGAATCTGCTCTTCCTGAATAGAAACAATTCCTCTAGCAAAATCTCGCTTGATTTCAAGTGGAGTGCAATTACCATAGGCATTATCAGGTAATATGCATGGTGCATGTGTATGAGTAGTACGTCTCTCCTCAAGAGGAGGTCAAACATTAGTTCATTCCTGAATAGTCTGCCTATTTTGATGTGGTAGAGCACAGAATGCTGTGAGAGGTTCTCGTGATTGGCATGGTGGTTGCCAAAGAGCAGGTTTAAGAGGACAAGGTTCAATCCATTCATATGGAGGAAGTTTATACCATTTATGTTGTGGCATATCCTCATAGTCTCTCCAATTTCTAGAGGAGATAGTAAAACGTCCAGGTTGAATGCCTCTCTTCCAGCCAGATTGAGGTGGTGGTGGTGATACAGGTGGAAGGGAAAAATGGGATTGAGTAAAAGGTGATAAGGGAGATAATGGATGGTGCGATGGTGCTTCTGATTTGTGCGAAGAATGGGATAGAGGAGGTTTCCATGGTGATGGACTCCTAGATCGTGATGAAGATCGTAATGAATGCGAGGAAGGAGGTTGATTAGGTACTGGTTGAACCAGTGGTTCATCATCATTGATGACAGTAACACGAGGAGGGAGTTCCGGATTCCGTTCCTGTGTAAAACCATGATTGAGTGCAGGATCTTCGTGTAGACGGTCTGGTTTGTCTCTAGTCTTTCTGGAACATGAAGGAAAAGAAGATTTGTCAAAGGTGGCATTTGTGGAGATGAAAGAGCGATGTCTGAATTGAGACCAGAATCTCCATCCTTTAGTGCCAGATTCATATCCTATAAAGGTCATTTCCTCTGCCTTTGCTGCTAGTTTAGATCGTCTCATCTCATCTGGAATATAGACATAAGCAGAACATCCAAACACACGGAAATAGGATATATCAGGAACCTTCCCAGAGAATAACTCGATGGGGGTTTTCCAATTGAGATGACAAACAGGCTGCCTATTATAGATGTGAAGTGAGGTCTCCATTGCGTCTTGCCAGAACACATTGAGTAGGCATGCATGATGGCGAATTGCCCCAGCTTTTTCTAAGATGGTACAATTGAATCTCTCAGCACATCCATTCTGCTGTGGAGTGTGGGGAACAGAGGTCTGGTGAGAGATACCTCTGGACGTGAAGAACATCTGGACATTTCGTCCCATAAACTCCCCACCTCAATCAGAATGTACAGAGGTGACAGTAGAACCAGCAAGGTTCTCCATCATGCGTAGCATGTCCTGAAGAAAGTGATAGGTTTCAGACTTCTCTCGCAGAAAAGCGAGGAGGGCGTAGCCAGAATAGTCATCAATCAGAGTAAGCACATAGTGTTTGCGAGTGCAAGATTCTGTATCAAATGGCCCCATAAGATCGGTGTGAAGGAGATCCAAAGCATGAGTAGCACACTTCTCAGAGAGAGGGTAGGAGCGATTAGACATCTTCCCAAGAGCACAACCTTTGCAGGGAGCTCATTTGGAAGGAACAGCGACCGTATGTGAACCAGTAGTGTGAGCACTAAGGTGTCTCAACGCATTGTCAGAAGAGTGACCCATGCGTTGATGCCAAAGACTAGAATCATTCTTGACCACCAAAGCAATAACACCAGGTTTGATCAGAGATGACCGAAACCAGTGAAGATTGTTGTCTGGGAATAAAGCAGACTGTATTACCTGAACATCTTCGGTGTTCCGGATACTTGTTTCTTCATTAATCGTCTCACTCCTATAGCCTTGTGCGGCAAGAGTGGGGATAGATAACAGTCTATGAGCAGCTTTAGGGGCATACCATACTTGATCAAGGATGAGGGGATCTCAACCATCAGGTCGGAGTATGACCTTTCCAGGACCATACATGGTGACAGAGGAACCATTTGCTACTGAAGCAGTGCAAGTTCCTTTCTCTAAGTGAGAGAAATCGTCTATATAGGGTGTAATATGATCAGTACAATCACTATCAATCATCCAATGATCAGTTGTTTGTGGCTGCTTAGATGGTCCGACGGTATACAAGCCAGAAAGGGGATTGGATTCAATACATGCTTGACAGGTAAGGTGATGAAAATTGTCTATAGAAGTCATGGTGTTAATACCAGACTCTAGGCTGTCGAAGAAAATAGGATTAAGGTCATCAAAGTACGACCTATGGGGGCATTAAAAAAAAAGGGGTCTTTGACAGAAGTGCCAGGCAATGCTAGTCCCATAGATAATCCTCCAATCACTATCTTGCATGGCTTGGGTCTCTTCTTGGTAGAAGGTCTGTCAAGAAGCAGATCAGGAAGTTCCTCAGACAGAGAAGGAACTCCTGCGGGTGCGAAAGGAATGGGATGAGGTCGATGGTGAGATATCCAGATCAGGGTTGTCTCCCCAGCCAGGTTCCACTTGATCAGAATCAAAGTGGAAATCGTTCATATCAGTGACCATTGTTGAAACATCTGGTGTGATACGAGCAGCAAGAGGGGGTAAGGAAGGAATAAAATCGTCTTCCCTGTAATCCATGGTAATATCTGGATAATTAGTAATAACTGCATTGGCAATGGCTTCATTAGCCTTGCCCTTCTCTTTTTGTCTCTTGTCGAATCCTTGTCTCGCATGATCAGCACGTGTGGGTCTCTTCTTATGGTTCCGCTGGGGATTACCATTTGAAGGATGATTAGAAGGACCAGCATGAGCATTGCTCTGCTGTGGTCTCCACTGATTTCTCTATGGGGGTCCATTTTGAATCACTGATGTGCGATTCGCAGATGAGTTACGAGGAGGTTTCTCAACTCGTGTCTCATGGATTCGATGAGAACCTAGGGAATCACCAGAAGGATTTAGGACATTCTCAGTGATAATGCAAGAGGTTACTAGATTTATGGTGAAGTCATTGACATTCTTTGTTTGACAGAGTGTCGAACAAAGCAATCTGAATTCCTTTGGTGCGGCAAGTAGAAGGAGCAAGGCCTTCGTCTTCTCCATGAGATCTCCTCCAGCTTTATCAAATTCATCAAAGAGGGTCAGAAGGGTGTTGATATCCTTCTGTACAGAAGAAGAGCAAATGCGTTTATGCAAGATCTGAGTCATAGTCGAGATCTGGCCAGCTATACCTCTAGAAGAATATTTCTCAGTAATGGTTCTCCAGTATGTCCTAGTTTTTTTTTTTTTTTTTTTTTTAAGTCCATTATTGTCCATGGAGGGTACGTACCCTATGTCGGACAAAACAGGAACTACATACCAACTACTGGGGAAAAGAAAGATATGTGGGTGATAAGAACCAATGGGCATCTTCTGCCCACACTACTGTTGCTGTAGGTTGCATACACTTGAGCCCCGTGATGGGGTCAAGTGGATAGGAATGGGGATGTGTAGACTACAAAGGGAAGGAAAGTGTCAAACAGCTTATACCCCATGGCACTGGCAACGGACCAGGGCCCTTCCAGCTCGCACAAGTGAGGGAGCAGCAGAGAAGAGATAAATGAAGGGGAAATAATAGGGGGAATAGGAGTGAGGAGAGGATGATACTGTGAAGCCCCGTAGGTGGGGTAGGTGTATGAGTGGAGAGGGGGTTATGGTGGGGATGAATTGGAGATGCCAGATTCGGCAGGCAGGGCAATACACAGGTCGATCAGGGCAGCTTCGGCAAACTTGGCGATATGGAAGTCGCTGTTGGAGTCGAATCCAACAAAGAATGGGGGGTGGGTCTGACCCTGGAGCATGAGTATCTGTCCCACATCATTGGGGAGATATAGGCTTCGGTGCACAGCCATAGCTGAGTCACAGGCGTTGGTGATCCACAGTGGGCACTGTGGGTGTTCCAGGACTGTTGTCATCCAGGGAATAGAGGGGGGGGCAGTTTGGCTGAGCACCGAGGAGAGGGAGGAGGAAGGGGAAGCCGGGTGGGGGGGAAGGACAGTGGGGGCTGTGGCGGGAGAGGGGGGCATGTGGATGCTATCAGAAACCACCAGGGAGGCGACGATGGCGTGGAGCTCCGCAATTTCCAAACGCATGGCATCCAATTCAGCTGCAAGAGAAGGGGGGATAAGGTGGGGCTGTGCCGCAGGGGTCTGTGCGTGAGAAGGGGGGATGGGTGATGCAGCTTTTGGGCCTTTCAAAAGGGGCCGCGAGTAAGAGAATAGCTGGGCACGGAAGTGCATCAGCATGTTGTTCTGGTACAGATGCACATAGGAAGGGAGCACTCTACCAGTTTCCTGGTCGAGTGCCTGAGGGTGGAGCTGCGCCTTAAAGGTATGGAAAAGGGAGACCACCCAACGGCCAGCCCGGGTAGCCTTGGGAGGGCATACAATGGGGATGGTGGGGACAGAGAAGGTTTTACTCTTCTTTGGTCCCTCCTTTGTGGTCCAGGACCACAGGTACATATGCTGAACAAGCTGGTGGATGACATAGTGGGGGAGGCTGGGAGGGATAAAGTGGGCACGAAAGGTGCCTTTGGGGAAGGAGTGGAATACCCTGCCAATACCAGAAAGCAAGATGGGACAGGGAACATTGCTCGAGCAGTGGTGCTTGGTAGGGGGAGGGGAATTCCCACGGGGGGATGATGGAGGTACAGGATCAAGAGGCATCTGTCCTAGTTTTAGACATGAGGAAGGTAACATCAGTGGTACCGATTTTCTTCATCAAACTTGTCCACGTAGTAGGTGCTTCCCTAGACAGCTGAAATGCCGAAGTGAAGGTGAGATAGGAGAGAGCTTTGTTGTCCATGCATTTCCAGTCATCCAACTCGTCTGGAGCGACGTTGACAGAATTGGAGAAGGAAGTGGCGGTATCATCATCAATGATGGGATCCAAGTTCATTGAAACAAGGAGGTCATGGATGCGGGCTCTCCACTCATGGTAGTCCTCTTGACCTGTAAGCTTAGGAATTTGGCTAAGAATGCCACCCTCAGCTTTGAAGGAGTCAACTTTGGGGAATACTTTGATGGCCATTTCTGTCAGAAACGATAATTAGCTTCGATTAAACACAATGAAGGATGCTCGGCTGATTCAGGTTCGATGAGAATCCCCTTTATACTCCAAGAAACAATAAAATAAGATTCATCTATATGTTATACAGTGCGTTCAAGATAAAGTCCGGTTAGCATCTCTGAGCTCTCCTTCCAGCACATCTCCTAGATAAGTCTGAGTATGAGAGGATCTGATACATCTGTTCTCACTGTTGCTCAGTACCTTCCTTCAATATTTTCTGGATCCTCTTAAGATGAGGGGACCGAACTTCGCGATTATACTTATGATTGCGGCATCCTTGATCATATGCTTTGTTGTACGATTGGATTGAAGGAGTGGGGAGATTCTGGATCATAACTTGACAAGGATAGTTCTCTCTGTCAATATTTGTAGGACAATTGATAACAGAGGCAATGAAATGATCATTGGGATTGTTGCAGCAGAAGTTGTCGGTGGAGAAATGCTCAGGAATGAACATTGGAGGGAAGAAGTCGTGACAAAGAACTTCGAAACCATGATAGTGGACCAGGGAAGTGGGGGTCTTGTCATAAGATGGAGATGGGAAAGCCCATCCAGCACCACTGTACGCTGAGAATAGAGTTTCATCAGGGTACATGAGTCCGCAGGGTAGGATGCTATCATCCGGTGTCAGGGCCTCGCAAGTCTGAAGCCTAAAAGGCTGGACAATGCGGTTCAGCTGGATTACTCCAGGCTGATGAGGGGGACAATCCGGATTAGCATGATAAAATGGTACTTCTCTACTGTGGAACTCATAAACATCTCCTGGTTGATCAGGAAGAGGACGAGGAAGGGGATGAGGGGAGTGGAATGTTGCCGTCCTTGGCTCGAGTTCCAGATGGTTGAAGTTCTGGTGGGTGAACAACTGTTGATCTTCTGTCGCCGTTATCTCGAACTCTTGTGTTTCGAATTTCCAAATCGATGAGTTCTCCAATTCGCAATAACCTCTCTGGGGTAAATCTAGATCGGAGTTCTGGAGTTGTTGGACGTTGATTATCTTGGCTGCTCTCTGCATGATGGAATAAAGGAGGAGAATGTGGATCTGGGATGACGAGGCTAGGTCTGGGAGCAGGCTCAACCAGTGTAGAGTTGGAATCAGAATGAAGGGATTTAGATCTCGAAATGAATTGGTTGGTGTTGTCGACTACTCATTGTCGACGTTGTCTCCTTCTCTGTTCTCGCTCAAAAGCAGGTACGTCAAGAGGATAGAGAGGACAAGTAGATAGGAGTCCAGATCCAGATTGAATTCCTTGGAAGTTATTCCAATAATGGGTAAAGGATAAGTTCCTTCGATCTACCTGATGATGCAGATAGGTGGAATCAGGACCAGTACTGTAGCAGAGCTGTCCGTTTTCTACGTGACCATTGCAAATAGGACAGGGACGATGATAGGGTTCTCTTTCTCCAGAAGAGGTAAGGTATTGATTGATGTAGCAATTGGCAATGCCACAAGGTTGATTCTTATCAACAAGAAGGTCTTGTCATCCAGGCAACACTGTAAACGGAGTAGAGTCATAAGAAATGACTAAATATCCATAGAACGAATCTATGACTAAACGTGATAGTGTAAGTATGAAGATAAGATCTTTCATCTAATCAGTGATCTGAAGACGAAGTCTGAAGTAGAAATATCACTGATTTCAACACTAGAAAAGTAGCAGGTACCTATGTTGTGATCATCAGGGATCAAGCAATGGTTACTATGGATGTGATCTGATCCTAAAATATAAGCGTGAACCAAAAGAACCAGTATCATTGTAGCACGGTGCTTACGCTGAAGGATCGCTTCAGCTGCTCGGTCATCTTCATCAGGTCAGATTTCATTGATTGAAGGCTCATTTACTGCTTGTGCGACACGGTTACCAGAAATCCGTTGATCGTATCACGAGTCAGCCATAAACTCATCTCCATCATCCATATTATCTGGGTCTTGAGAGTATGAAGGCGACTCGTGTTCGTTGTTTGACAAATCCCCACCATTGCAGTGTATGGTGTCTGAAGAGCGATTGATCAGGTGCATCATGTCCATCGGACTATGTGTCAAGTATGTTCTTCTGACAGGAGTACATGATTGCTGGTGTAACTGAGAAGACCTTAGTGGCACTTGTGACCTGCCAACGAGAGTGGAGGGGATAGATTCCGGGCAGGATAGAGAGGTAGGAGCGATAGAGCCACGGTATGAGACAGGAGCCGAGGATGTGGATGTGCTGCAGGAGGAAGGAGCAATGGACCTGCCACAGGAAGATAGGGCAACAGATCCACTCTGAGAGGGAGGAGCAGAAAGCCTACTAATGGAATGAGTGATTGCCTGGCGAGTAATAGTAGAGGAAGTCATAGGTGTCTCTGCCAGTGTTGAGGGAACATCAAAGCCGTAGCGTGAACCCTCTACAGCAGCTCAATAGGTAGGCAGAGGAACTTGAGAACTTGTGGTTGGGTGGGACAGGGAACTAGTGATCTATAACCGCTCCAGTTACTTGACAGATAGTTGAGGCAAGATACACACTGTGTCGCCAGTAGAGGAGGCCTTCAACATGCGAATAGTACAATTGCTAGGTACCGGAGCCATGGGATTCAATGGCTCACTTACGGTAGCAGCAACGAGCTTGGAGGTTTTAACAGGAACTTGACTTTGAATGCATTCAATATTCTCCAGCTGGGTCTTCTGTTCTCTTTTGCCGACTCGGATGTTTGACCTAGCAGATCGACAGGTTGTCTTTTGAGGATCAGTACTCTCCAACACTATGGAAACGGTGAGAATCCAACTAAAACTTGACCGGTAGCTTACATTCATTGGCAGCCTGCTTCGTCCTTTTGCAAACATTGATGGCGGTACTCCTGTCCAGTAACTGACTAGACGTGCATTTTTGCTTGCTTGACCCTGCCATAGTAACAGAAAAAGACTTGAATGCCACAGAGAAAATAAACCCAAGGAAACTCACTGGTAGGCAGCTAGTGACTCTTTTATACTCTGTCCCACCATTCATCGGACGGGGATCTGATCCATGAGTCAACGATGAGTCAGAAAGTACATTGAACTGTTAAACAGCACTAATGGCTTCAATGTGTCAAAATGTACGTCAGGACTCCCAGATAACGAGGATGCTTACCTCTACGATAGCTTATCCGGGCACTGTTGCTACAAATGAGGATTGTGCATAAGAAAGCAAGTCATACCGCAGCTACTGCCTTATGGCTCTCTTTCATAGACCTCACTAAGGAGTGTGTATGAGCCAGGACTTTGATGCATCAAGCTTGCTGTGAGATGTGTTATCAAGGACGAGGCAAGGTTATTTCGCACAAAAACCCAACCAAATTTGGATACAACACAACAAAGTACAATAGAACTAATATTACTAAGTGTTACGCAGTTTAGGGCACAAAATCACTACTGGTGTCGTGGACGCGATTGCTTTGACATAACAACCTCAGCTACCAGTGGCATTCTCCACTTCACTGCATTTCCTAGTGGAGGGGGTAATAGGTTTTCTCGAACGCAGTCCAAGGTAGGTGCAGGTTCTTCCACACAGGAAAAGGCGTTGAGAAAGATGTTCTTCACAATGTCGTGGGTAAGGGGTTCTTCGGTGTTGCCAGGTAAGTGACTGCGAGCAATTGCTCCATAGAGCATGTGTGCATGCTTTTCGAGGTCTTTGAAGTAGCTTGTAAAATGCTTCATGGGAACCAGATTAATCAGTTCACCGCCCTTGAGACTTCAAGTTGCAAGGGACTGGACGTCGTCCACTGTGTTATACCTAGTCCATGCACACAAGCATGTATTCTGAGCAGACAGCGGTACACCCTGTGGATTGCATGGATGATGGTAGAGAACGCAAATCCATATGAAAACATAAATGACTAGTGTTTTAAAGTCCAGTTGGCAACTGGTCACGCAACTGGCAACCGGACTGGACTTTTGATCGGTTGCAACCGGACTGCAGTTGCGGTTGCCCAGATATTTTATTTTGACCAGTTGCAGTTGCCTTCCTTTCAGAAAATCAAAAAGACCGGTCGCAACCGGTCGCAACCGGTCTTTTATGTAGCCCCTATGTTTCCCCCATCCATGTACACTTCCCATAATTTTTTCAGAATTTTACATAATTTATTTGAATTTCTATGCTTCAATCTATGTCAGTACCCCTCTGAGCCAACATCTGACCCGGTTTTGGTCATACCTTCAGATACTGTGGTCCGATCCCTACACTCTATAGGAGTCAAATGTAGCTAATAGTATGTAAAATAATATCCCCCACTGATGGGAATCATGAATCTCACCATGTGAATTGATAAGACTGAAACTTGGTCAGTATACCCCCCTGAGCCAACATCTGACCCGGCTTTGATCATAACTTTATATCCTCTGATC
>JBBPMZ010000797.1:0-10459 GCA_038090575.1 Tylopilus cf. pernanus | reverse complement strand
TTCGCGGTCGAAGTCCCTACGAAGTACAACCGGAAGTACGAGTTTTTTGACCGATGATTGGAATGTATTACATGGCAGAAATAAAATAAATCAGAAAGACAATCAAACAGATCATAGATCGCAGAAATGAGTTACGAAGGAGGTACGTGAGTGTAAAGCGACGTGTGTTTGAAACCGAAGAGTCTGTACTGCTCAAGCCATACGAATTTGCGTCCGTTTTTGGTCGCACTAGAATCCAAGGGGGCTGGACAGCAATCGGTATCGTCATTATCTGCGCATGCGCGTGACAATTCGTGATTGATAGTCTATGGTTGTAGCGGACGCAATGGGCCTGACCATCTCGGATCTTGATTCCTGAGGCCAAATATCGACTCCTGACTGCCAATAGCGGCCAACATTCATCATGTCTGGCATAGCGCGTCATGATATGTCCCCAGGATTTAGGGTTCCGGCACTGACAGCCTCAGCCTTTTATTGCTTCTCCGCCCTCCGTCGTCTTGCATTCGAACCGCTACCTGCTTTGATTTCAGAACGACGACGTGACCCGAATCTTGATTTCCCCACTGGCAGCAATTGAGACTGGTCAAAGGCTGAGCAACAGCGGGGTCACTCTCAGGCCACGGCTTGGAATTTAGCTGACTTTTATAACACTCGATGACATATTTGTGGTTTGCCAGTCTTTGGCGGGCCTGCCGGTGACGGAACACAGGTAAGGCTGCCATGAGCTCAATCTCCCTTTCTGAGGGATCTTTGGCCTTCAAATACTCCCACTCATGATCTCCAGGAACATAGTAATCGTGACCGAATAGATCCGCCATATCCTTCAGCAAGTTGAACAATAAGGGTCGGTCGGAGAAGAGATTGGGCTTGAGTTTGTTCTGAGAAACAAGAAGGCTCCGTTTCCCTTCTGTCCCGGGTGGCCCCTCGAAAATATTCCTAACGAATGTGCTGCGTTCTTCAATCTCCATTGACGACTTGGAAAACATGACAGCTGTCCAGAGTAGTACCCAAAAAGAGGACTCCAGGTCGTCCCTATATGTGTGTTCCGCAGTCGAGTCTTCGACAAGGCGTGCCGACATGAACTGCCAAGTCCCCTAATGAATATATGAAAAGATAGTACATGGCAGTGAAACGTTAGTATCACATACCGTACGTGTCAACTGGCGTCGCTTTAGTGTGCCTGTAGCTTTTGCCAAGTCCCAATCAATCAGCCACCCTCGACCATCGAAAATGATGATATTCCCCGTACTTATGTCCCGGTGGAGATATCCCAGCTCGAAAGCCTTTTCGTGACCTGTAGTAGTGTAAGCTTGTTGATTGCGATGAACTCAGAAACAAGAAGACCCACCGACGAGGGCATCGTGTATGGCTTGGACCAGCTCTTTGGAAGAAGTGAAGTTGGTTAATCATGATGGTTCACCGACGATGTCAAGAACAAGTCGGTAATGAGTGTGAGAGGTAATCGACACTCTTTTCCGACAGGCCCAAGGAAACTGCGCGGACTTCCATGTCTGCGTCTCTTGCTCAGGGCAACACAACACGTCACCGCTTGCAAGGTGGGAACATGAGGAACATTATGTTTGTTGAGATTTGTGTAGATTTCGCCCTCGGGCAACATATCAGGGCCATTGACACGCCATGAGTCTTTAAGGAACACCACACGATCCCTACAAGGATCATACGCAGGGCAGGCGCGAGTTCCACGACACGCAGGGGTCGAGGGAAAGATATCGGGAAGGGGAAAGATTACTGTCAACGGGGGACCACTGCACCATTCCCCGGGATGATAGTTTTGAACATAGGGATGTGTGAGGGGAGGCCCAGCTTAGTTCTGGCAAGGGAAGCTTCTTCCTCAGAGGCGAGGGATACAGTGGTGTCAAACCCGCGCAAATCCGGTGGGGCCATCGAATATCAAGCAAAAAATTCAGCAAGATATGGCTGCTCAGCGTAGAGAATAGGTTCAGTTACCACTGCCCCTTCTCTATCCCATCGAATTATGCGAGCGGTATCACGCACTACAAATACTGAAAATGTATGCGTCCGGAGTTGGGAAGCCAGCTGGGCAGAGATATAGATGCCAATTTGTCCCAACGTGTCTGCCTGGTATTCGGTGGTGCCAATGAAAGCTTCGTTGTCTTGACTTCCGGGGGGATTCGACAGAATGAGAAAGGGATCATGATCATCGGAAAACAACCATTTGAATTCGATGTGCATGTCGAGCTGAGATGTTTTACAACCCAGCGGAGTGGGACCGTTGGGGCCAGCAAGCGACTCATTACGCATCTGATGATAAACGCTGATGTCTGGTTTAATCTCGAAGTCGTAACCATTTTGCTTGTCTCCCCGAGCATGAGAATCAACAAGGGCGAGATTTGGGGCAAACGGCTGTACATCCTCAATCTGAGAGTTGCAAAATGGAACTAAATGAATAGTACATCGCAGTGGCCCGAGTAACTCACAAAAGGCTTGTACATCTCCATCTTGTTCTCAGCTTGAATACTCCGCTGAAAAGAAACCCCTGCTTTAAACTGACTCGCCACCAAGGAGTACCCAGGAATATCAGAAATAGGTAAATATAGGTTAAGGAAATCCTCGACAGGCATCGGTCCGACCAGGAAGTCTACCATACCTTTCCCAATATTATTCAATGTCGGGTGGCGAAAGAGGGTGAACGTCGAGAAAAGCCTCTTGGTAGGGTCCTTCAGTTTAATGGGGGTACTGGACGGGAGTGGCCCCTGCGGCAGTCCTGTCGCCGGGGGTGGCATCTTAAGACGAGGATAGGGATCCGGATCCGGATCCGGGGTGTGGGCCATGGGATGACTTGTGAGGGGGGGTACGCTCGTATGGTCGTTTCACATATCGACTCGTTGATATGTTTGAAACTGTTTGCCTTGTTTACATAATAGCTGAATCGTCGACAACAGTACTACTACTAACTCGGGATGTGTGACAATACTGACTGGGGCGGTGGGACCCGCTAACAGTTTCTTTGGGAGACTAGTGTTACGCAACGTACCTTGCTTGGAATTTGATCACAGATAGGATGCGTTGACCACGTGATAGGAGATCAGAGTCCAAAGAAGTGGCGGCACAACTGTACGTAAGCAGTCTTGACGGACACTTCGGCGGGAGCAGCTGCATATACTGCTCTGAGTACGGTACAATTGAGTGCTTAAAGTTACTAAGGCTGAGTTCGACATTTCTTTGCTGTGGTCTCAGTTCCATCCGCTGTGGCAGTTTCTGGGTTTGGAAATCCACATTGTAGTTGCCTGCACTCCGTCGATTTTAATTTCCGTGATTCAGCTCAGATGCGGTAAGACGAAGTAGATCGGTTTGTAGGAGAGAAAACCTGGTTTTCTTTTCTCTGTTAGTGGTTTATGCATCCGTTTTGTGCGCGGGAGGTTGAGGGTGTGTACCCGAACACTGGAGCTATTGGTTCCATTACATCAAAGCCACTTTACCAGAAAGGAGGAGGAATCTTCCAGCTGAGTATCAAGCGAAACCAAACTAGAAAGACAGTCACGAAAGAACGAAAACGCGGAAGCCAAATCGTATAACGAAAGTCTGTCCACCCTGCTATCCACCCCGCTCATATGGATACATCATTATTTTTTTTAAAAAGAGGAGTCTATGGTGCGAACCGTTAGATGCGGAATGTGATACTTCAAGTTATCGAAACAAGTTCTCGATAGAGATACTTGTAAGTTTTCGGGACCTAGGGGGAACACCTGAACAAGAATCAGTAAGCGTCAGCGACGTGACTCGGAGACAAGCCACACACATATGCAGTGCACGACCTCGAGTGCGCTTTGAGAGTACATAGTATACTGATCAGAGTGGGAGCTGTTTTCAGAGAGGGTATAGAAAACAAGCGGAGAAAATAGCGAATAATAAAAATGGGCCCACAAACACAAACTCGAATACACTATATACACCCACCACGGCCTAGTCAGAGGTGGTCCGAGACTAAAAAAGAAAACTCAAGAAAAAGAGTGTCAATCAAGCTGGATGGTGAGGAGCCGTCCAGCAGCCGCTTGTGTCAAGGTACCTGAACAGTGATGCTTTAGCATTCGCCCGCATGCCAACATCGAAGGTGCCCTCACCATTCCTAAGTGGGGATCTCTGAATTGGGGGTGAAATCGGACAACGTAATTTTGGGATGGGTGAGGGCCGGCCGTAAACGCTGAACAGGGCGTTGATGCCTCCAATGTGGAGATCTTTGCTATTAGCGATATTTTGGGACTGCTGGGCCTTGAAGCGATGGAGCTCCACGATCTTCTCATGTTTCCGAACAATACAGTCAGCTAGCGCCTTTTCCGCGTGAGACACATCACGTTGGGCACGAACGATCTCGAGGACCAAGCTTGCTTCCTGGCTTTCTACATCACTAGTATCTTGTGTCTGAATTTCGATCTTCGCTCAATCTGAGTCTTATAGCCATGCCAACACGGTTACATAGGCTTACCGCTGTATCTCCACAGTATGTAGAATAAACTTCGTCAAGAAAATTTCTTTTGGACTGCCCCACGGAAGTTACAGCTGTGAGTTGGTCCCGTGCCGCTATGACTCTGGAGGATAGAACATCTTTGGGCAGATTTCGCGTCGGTATTTGCGCTGGAACGTTGGACATTTGATAAGGAGTTAGAAAAACGAGGGTGGGTCTCGCCTCCGAATTGGAAACCTGGGAACAATATCCGGGAGTCTGGGAGTCCTGACAGTAGTATCGGCGGGCTTTCGATTGGGGTTTGACACGCGGTGGCGGCGCGCCCCAGCACGCCTCCCTCCATGGAACAGAAACTGTCGGCTTCCCTTGGAGTGAAGGAAACCTCAGCCTGAACTAGGCTCACTGTCGACTTCAATGCATGCCGAGGTACGATCCCGTTTGCGATCTGCAGGAGCGACACTGACGCCGACGCTGGAAAGCCAATACGGCAAGGGTGAGTCATTCATTATAATCACACTCGATTGCTGATAGAAGTATCTTAAGGCGCATATAGGCAATATATAGGTCATCACGATAATAATGGCGCGGGCAAGAGGCGCAGTAGGTTAGAGGACACGGTGATGAAAGTGGGTTTCGTGCTAGTTATACTACTTTCTGTCGCAAGTTACTGATGCGAAATGCATGGGTAGGGATACTTGAATAGCCCAGGTGCAACTGCATCGGCAATCCGCCGGACAGGTGGTTCAAGACGGGTGGCTGCGATTAACAACCCGGAGGGATTCCTTACTATCGTCGATAGACATACGGAACTGATGTTAGGTGAGCTGATCAGGCGTACCGAACTACATTGACGGACCTCAGCTAGAGTACCTCCCGCGGAGCTGAAGCAGTACTTTTGTAACACCCTGATGTCACCGACGCTGCTGTCGTTGGGATAGAAGACAAAGAGTAGCCTGAAGCAACAGATTTATCGCGGTGAGCACAGTGATCGTTTCATTCACCTTTATTTGAGCTTTCCTTTGTCGATGACAGGGACGCATTGTACCCGTTAACATGATCCTTTGGCTCTTTGCAAAGCCTCGTGTTACAACGTAGCTCTTCCCAACTCGCTGCCCCCTACTGACCATGAAAGCCACGACTATCAACACCTGCCTGCTGCGTGAGTCTTCCACAGTCCATAGAGTGCTTTTTTTTCTGATCCGTTGGCTATCGGTGTTGGTCTACTAGTTCTCATACTTGATCATGGTAGGTAGTCTTGTATAATCCAAAGCCACTAAGCACTCCTTCCCCATTCAGTCGCTTTTGAATGCGTACAGGCAGCTGACCCCTTGCTGGCACACATCCAAGACTCCGAGCCTCAAGGTTTGTGTTGCCTGCAGCCTTATCGCCCAACATCTCACCGGTCGAATCCACAACGCTGATTCCATGCAAACTCGCGAGTGCGTCTGTTATTCTGTATTCTTCGTCGATCTATTCATTTCTACCATATCTTCAAGCAGTGTATCGTCCTTCCTCTTAGATTATCCCTGCCCCACCCCTTGCAAGCGTTCATCTTGTCTTGCCTCTTGTCTTGCCTCCTCGAATTCTTTCTCAACACCTTCTTGCATCCTCAAGTTTTCTCTAGTATTTCCCGTTGCCTGCCCGTCCTTGCTATGTGTCCTCGACCACCCCTACCCCTCCAGCTGTTGTCGACCTAGTCTTCCTTCGTTCCCCATGATCTGAATTGAAACGAGATCCACTCTGGAATGATACAGATCGAAGATCTAGCTCTTCAGAGCCTACGGCACCATTCCCTACGTGCCCCTCCAACATCGGTGCTCTCCTCGGGTGGCAATCTGGTGGATGATGGGTGTCGAGTGAGCAGTCTGAAATGTTTCTGAAGGGTTGAGACAATGTCTTTGTGCATTGAGCCGGAGGCACTGGGGCGTGCCAGTATCAACACTCACCCTCGTGTCTACCCATAATCACAATCCATCATCTGTGGCGTTTATGATACAAGTCCCGTCCGGGCACTGGGTCTCAGACAGCATTTGCTGGAAAACTATGTAAAAGTTTGGGGTTGTTTGTTCACAAAATCTCTCAAGACGGTTGCACAAAGTTGGTTGCACAAGTATGCCCCGCTGTCCTTCCTGCGGCAAAGGCAGTTTCATAGATCATGAATCTGTAGCAAGACACATGAACCAACCGCTATCGGGCTGTGCAAATTGGAAGGACAATCTTATCTGTCTTGATGAACACCTCCCTTCCAGTTTGGACCATAATGACCATGATACTATGGCCATGGTTATAGACCAACCTTCTGATATGCAAGGCGGCTACGACGATTTGGGCGAAGGTGGAGCGCTTGCCAGTGATGGTGCACCCGGGTCAATAGGAAATCCACCAGAGGGTTCTTCGACTCGATATTTTCGCGGGGCTGCCTATGCGTACGACGGGGGTAAATCATTCCTCGACAAGTTTGAAGCAGATGAATTCAACAAGTACCGGACTTCAAACATCTACTATCCATTTGCCTCTCGGGGTGACTGGGAGCTGGCCTCTTGGCTCCTCCGCTCAGGTCTGAGCATGAACGCAATCGATACGCTTTTATCCCTCGATCTAGTTTGTTCCTTTCTCCCGGCTCATTGGAAATGTCTACTTAAATTGGATTTTTAGATGAAATCCCTACCTATATCATTCCGAACAGCAAGTGAGCTGCGGAAACGTGCCGAGTTGCTACCTAGCGGTCCTCGCTGGATGTCGCGGCAGATCCCTACTTCTCATCCAACGAAGCGCCCTGTTTTTCTATACTGGCGCGATTCCCTAGAAGTCCTGGAGTACCTTTTTAACAACCCGTTGTTTGCGGATGTGATGGAGCTCGTACCTTATCAATTATACAAGACTGCTGATCGTCTGCACCGTGTCTATACCGAATGGATGTCAGGTGATGATGCTTGGGAGATGCAGGTGAGATAAAGCCCTTTCGGAAACCTCGTGTATTAATTTCCATTAGTCTCAGCTCCCTGAGGGTGCCACCTTGCTCGGAGCGATTCTTTCTTCGGACAAAACCAACATCTCGGTCTTAACCGGCGATCGTGTTGCTCATCCCCTCTTGATGAGCCTCGCCAACATCAAGTTAGCTACACGTCTCAAGCTATCTTCCAATGCTTTCTTGCTCGCTGCCCTTCTTCCGGTGCCGAAGTTTCTACATAAAAACAAACGGATGAGAGGTATGCTTGAAAGCCGTCTCATTCATCATTGTTTAGACATAGTCCTCGACCCTTTGAAGCGTGCAGCAACTGTTGGCACCATGTTGTCCGACCCTCGGGGTTATCAGAGATATTGCTTTACGCCTCTAGCAAGCTACATTGTTGACACACCTGAGGCGGCCATGCTCGCTGGCGTCGGGGGAAAGACTTCACCTATAACAACCGCTATATACACACAGTTTGGGGACCCATTTCAGCACGAGCCACGCACTGCATCAACCACACTTGCCCAACTCGTGGAAGTAGCTACAAAATCCGATCCACAAGATATTGTAGCCTATTTTCGAGAGGCACAAAAATTTCGCTTGAACGGTGTTGACCAACCCTTTTTCCGCAATTACCCCTTATCTTGTCCCAGTCGATTTCTTACCGCTGAGTTTCTTCATCACATTCACAAGGAGTTCGGTGATCACGACCTCAAGTGGTGCATCAATGCCTTGGGCCCTGCAGAGATCGACTTCAGGTTCTCTGTACTCCACTCTGTTACTGGCCTTTCACATTTCAAAGAAGGAGTTTCGGCACTCAAGCAGGTGATGGGCCGAACATATCGCGACATGCAACGCTTCATTGTTGCGGTCATTGCTGGCTGTGCACCTCAGAAGGTGGTTGTTGCTATCAGAGCACTTATGGACTTTCGGTACCGGGTTCAAGCGTATGAAATCACGGACGGCGATATTATGCTCATCACAACAGCCTTGATGGAATTCCATGCACACAAGGATGCTATCCTTGATGCCGGGTTTCGTCAGGGAAAAGGTGGTAGGCCGATCAACAACTGGCACATCCCCAAGTTGGAATTGATGCAGAGTATGGCGCCAAGCATTCCTAGGGTTGGTGCACTCATCCAGTGGTCAGCTGACCTTACTGAGCACGTGTCATATACTGTTTCTCCCAGCTCCTGACTTACTCCGACATCTCCGCACAACTCCTAGATCCTCCGCACAACTCCATGATCTCCGCCTACTCCGATGTTACTCCGATGTTTTCTCCTTTTGTACTAGTTCTGATTTGTAAGTACTCTGATACCTGTGTTCGCTTAGGAGCACAGCTCCGGCATTCGTACATATCCGATTCCCTCCGGTTACTTGTTCTCCGTCTTACTCAGTCTTACTCAGCCTTACATAGCTTTAGTAATCTCTATCTTTCTCCGAGTATATAAATCGTAGTTACTTCCCTGTAACTTTAGCTTGATTATCAACTTAGACGACTCTATGATTCCTTCCTAATCTTGTCGCTCTTTACTCCGAACTCCTCCGAACTCCATCTCCGAAATATTAGGACACGACACTAGCAAGGGGGCAGCACATAAGCTGAACCCGATGTCCTTATCCCGACCTCCAGAGCTCCGAAGCCCCTATTCATCGGAGTTCGCACTGGAGGTCAGCACGGTCTTAACAGCACGCGCACATCGAACAAATTAAGGATCCTGCGCGTGCAAGCAATAACAAGGATTACGACCCTCAGATATGCCGGCAACTCGATCGATTGGAGAAGTGTAGGAACTTCGACCTTGCATTATCTCTGAAGGTCGTCCCCCATCACCCAAAGACTCCACCTGAGACTCATGAAGAAGAGGATAAAGTAGCATACAGAGAAGAAGTTGCTGAAGGATCTGCAGCCCATAGGATGTCAACTCGGAGGCGTCCTGCTGATTACTTCGCTCGTGCAGAGACTCTGGAATCATCAAATAAGAAATCGCTACCTCTTCCACATCGTTCTTTTTCGGTTGGTAAAGTAGCTTTCAACCTTGGTTATGACCCCTCCATCCGTTCTATATCTGTCGCTGCTGCAGCCGAACTGTTTCGACTCCCTGATCTACAGGCAGCTCTTGCCAATTTTCTCTCTTACGAACAAGCAAATGGCGTCCATGCAACACACACGATCGGCGGTCTTCGTAGATCGTCCAACTCCTCCCCTCTTCCATTTGAAAATATACAGGTCTGGTTCAAGCTTCGCCTCCAAACTACTGAATTCCATACGGCCGCTGTATTACCAGCACAAACTCTCCATGCATCGCCCCCGAAAGGGGACTGGAAATATGGGCGTTACGATACTGTGGTAGCGAATACCGATCGTTCACATGTGTGGCCAACTAGCGGTATGAAAGGTGAGCATCAGTCCATTACTTTCGCATTTTTAATACAACAACCATTAGGGCACTCAGTTGTGCAGATCTGATTGATTATGCGTCCGCTAGGGAAGGCTAATTCACAATGGACATGGAAGGACAGGTTTTTAACGTATGTTCAGCGATCGACATCGTACCTCAACCGGGATCGGGTGGAAGTCGTGATTGCTCGACCCAGATGTATGTCTTAAAGAGAGCTGTGCGGTCATCTGGAGAACGGATGGGTGATATCATTCCTGTCACGAGCATCCGGGCATATGCTAATCTCATTCCACGGTTCGGTGCCGCCGCGGACTCCCGTTTGACGACCTTCAATGCCTTGGAGCACTCTCACGAATTTCTCCTTAATAAGTTTTTTGACAAAAATACTTACTATCCGCTTTCTCTGTAGTCACATGTAGGGGTGCTTAGAAGAAGTACTCAGCCTCCCGATTTCTTATGGCTTGAGCAGTACGGACTCTTCGGTTTCAAACACACGTCGCTTTACACTCATGTACCTCCTTCGTAACTCGTTTCTGCGATCTATGATCTGTTTGATTGTCTTTCTGATTTATTTTATTTCTGCCATGTAATACATTCCAATCATCGGTCAAAAAACTCGTACTTCCGGTTGTACTTCGTAGGGACTTCGACCGCGAA
>JBBPMZ010000796.1:0-10494 GCA_038090575.1 Tylopilus cf. pernanus | reverse complement strand
CCAGGTGTATCTGTACGGATAGCTGTTTCCGCTCTCGGCACCAGGATTCTATCTTTTTGATTCGGGCAAGTGGCCTTGCAATCAATCTACTTGCTAAGCAGTCACGGTTGGATACTTTTTGCCATTACGGACACGCCTAGCTAAAGACAAGGCGCAAGCATATAATCAATGGCTTGTCATATGTACAGAACACCGTCGGAGGTACATTCATCAGCCGAAAACTAAGTTGGTCCAGTGAGAGCAGTGCATATTACGAAGAAACTAAACGGTTGCCAAGAGGATCCGATAAATTTAACGAGTGTCCAACATCAGAATTCCACCATCTAGGCGGTAACAGCACCAGAAATATACGTGTCCTGGTCCTCGTTGGAGAGATCCTCGAGAGTCCTTTGATTGGTCTCAGGGATGAGCAACGTTGAGAAGATTCCGGTCAACATGAAGAAGGCGAAAATTTCCATGCTGCACAGGCATAATTGTTCAGATGTGACCACCGGACATAACAAATAGATAGCGCTCACATGTGTTGGATGAATGCGTTCGTGCCACCAATATTAACTAGCTGGCCGAAACCTAGCTGAGCAACCACGGCGCCAAGCTTACCACATGCTGCGGAGAAACCATGGGCAGTAGAACGGTAGCGGGTGGGGAAGGCCTCTCCAGGAACAATGAAGGTCGTAGTGTTGGGACCGAAGTTCTGGAAGAAGTTGGTGAGACAATAGAGGAAAACGAAAGCGTTTGTGCCAGCTGTCGTGGCAGTAAGCTTGTCGTAAGCAAAGCCTTTAGGAAAGGGTGAGTGCTTTCCAACGGAACTCGAGACAAAGGCGTACCCATGATGACAAAGAGAACAGTAAGGGCACAGAAACCCATTAGTTGGATGGGCTTGCGACCCCAGATATCGATGACGAGGAAGGATGCCCAGTATCCGGGAATAAGACCGGCAACGGAGAGAATAAGATTTCCGACACAGACGTTGTAGAGGGACTGGTAGACATAGAGAGGGGTGTTTTTCGCTGCGCTACCACCACCGAATTTGATAGCACCTAGAATGGTAGAGCTGTTGAGACCAAGACCATAGAAGGCAATCTAGATATATGTCAGGATCAAACGAAGAAGGCAGAAGCATTTTCAACTGACGTCGAGTGCAAACCAAGAGTAGGCTGTACCGAGCAGGACCTTGCCATTTTCCCACTTGCCAAAGTGAGCACGGAAGTCACGGAGACTTGCACGAGGTGCCTTGATGCGTTGGGTGATTACCGCGTCATCGTCCTCGACATATCTGCCAGTGGTGATAACGTTCTCGATGTCCATTGCGGCCTGATCTATGTTGCGTTCGATATCCATGGTGAAACGAGGGGTCTCAGGAATCGTGAGACGGAAATAAAGGGCGACGACACCAGGAACGCATCCAAGACCGATGAGGAGACGCCAAGTGTAGTCAACGGGGACAACACAGGGGTAGGGTGCGGCAAGGATGGCATCTTTGTATGCAGCTACGACGATGATGCCAACCAGGGAGGAAGCTAACAGTAATCGAATTGCGTGAATTGCAAAACTAGAGACGGACAGAAAAACGCACCGAATTGACCCCATCCTTGGAAGGCGAACACAGCTGTCATGAGACGACCGCGACTGCGAGTAGCGGCGAATTCAGACGAGATAATGGCACTCAATGGGTAGTCACCACCAACTCCCACACCCATCTGTGAATGCAGTGAACAGGTGTAAATAGATTGAACGCAGTAGAAGTACTGACGATAAAACGCCAAACGATTAGGGCACCAATGATGCCAACAGCGGGTGCCTGTCCAGAAAGAGCCTGACCGAAGGTAGCGATGATCATGATCATTAGTTCAATACCATCTGGATTGTCAAGGCTCAGAATATCAGGTGGAGGCAACCAAAGTTGATTAACTTACACATGCGCTTACGACCAACGACATCGGCAAGCCAACCGAAAACAAGTTGACCAAACAAGTTTCCGACGGGAGTAGCAGCCTTAATACCGGTGCTTTGCCAAGAGGAGAGGGCAGCTACACAGATGATCAGACACGAGTACAAAAGAGTTAGTAGATCGATTACCTTTTTCTCCTCCGTAGACATAGTTGAGCATGGAAGCAGCAATGCTGATCGCAAAGATGTCATAGCTAGCCGATGATCACGTGAGTAAGGTTATGCCAAATGCCATCGACAAAGTACTACTCACGCATCGGTGAAGAAGCCAACACCTGCGACGAGACAGACTTTGACATGGAACCAACTATGAGGGACGATAGATGAGATGAGAACCGGGGGAAAAAAGAAAAGAACGTACGAGAAGGGAGCGTTATCGATCTCCTGGAGCGCAGCACGACGACGTTCGTTAAGAACGACAGTGTTGGGCATCGTCTGAGGCTTATCGGGGTATGACCCATGGTCGGATAGTTGCTCGACAGGGTTAGCCATTGCAGTGTGCCCTTAGGGGAAGTGCGAGCGATGTAGGGTTCATCACGGCCAAGAACTCAAAGGATTTATAACCCGGGGTGAGAGAGGGCAGAGAAGCTCTGGAAGGCAATTCACTGGGTACCTGGCACGTTCGTAAGCCGGCCGAATTGGCCTAGGAACCCGCAAGCTCCGCGTGGTACACTTGTCCACAGCCATCCTTGAATTCCCAGACAGCCTGGGATGGCGGATCTTCCCTACAGCTAATTACGGCGAGCCGTCAGATGATGATGATAGCAGTTACAGGAAAATTGAAATGAACTTGTCCTTACCCTGTTAGAAGCACTTAGCTCAGTGAGTCAGATAAACGCTATTTGATTGGTCACAAGAGGACATACTTACCTCCGTGGCGCGGTTCATTCCACAGTCATTGCCTGTTTTGATCATTTACTAATTATTCCTCGCGGACTTGACAGTTCCCGCCACCATGGCAACAAAGCCCTCTCAGCGTCTGCGAGCCCTAGCATTGTACAAAGAGCTCCATCGTCTCGGGCGTGATTACGAGCCATCGTTCGTTAGGATGTGTTTGTCGCCATGCCATACTGATGCATTTCGTTCTTCAGCTACGATTTTCATGGAAAGCTGAGAAAACTTTATGAAAGTGAGTGTTCCGCCTAAACCTTGAAGCTTGAGCCCTCTCTCCGAGCATGTCCGTGCGACTCCAGGTCGCGATATTAACCGGATCATATACAGGGAATCGAAGCCTGACTGATGAGGCGGAGATCGAACGAGCGCTTGAGCTTGGAGAATACATCAAGAACGGTACACATGCCGCATTCCAATCCTGTGGAGATTCGGCCTAATTCCCATCAGAAACTTTAGCCTTATACTCGCTTCGCAAATATAGGCATTTGAAACGGATGTACCCCTCCAGCTCGACATCGGACCCATGAGGTATTCCACCGGTCAGTTTGTCTCACAAAGGTCATCCTTTTGCCGTGATCCTATCCTCATTGCAGTGGATCTGGACAGGTCCGAGTCTGAGCCAGTCTTATACTTAGCATGGAAGCTTCCAGTTTTGGCGCAACCATGGGCCGATACGGTTCGAGAGTTACCAAAGTCCAGCATGCATCGCAGTGCACGTTTACACCATGAATATTCACGCATATACCATTTTTCCACTATACTCCCCTCTCTTGACAGCTCCTGTGTGCTAGCAGTCCGATGCAGGCCGAATATAGATTCTCGCCTGTGCCTAGCCCGAAGGCACCTCGCGATGGGCCTGCCACTAAGCGCGCGATGATTTCGGATGAACTAAGAAATTTTCACTTGGAATGTCAAAGTTACCGGGAACTATGTAGGCGGCGTGCTTGCACCGCGGGCCGTCAATCAACGTTTCAGTCGGGATTCTCCATCAACTAAGTCGGGATTTGACGTGTGAAGAAAAAACATTCACTAATCGATCTGGACCCGAGGACAACCTGGACAACGTTCACGTAGCTGCTTTATTTGGATCTGCAGCCGATCCATCCCTCAATTCGGCGAGTCCAGCAACGCTAGGAAATCAACATTTAAACGGTTGATATTTATAAGTACTGGCGCCCGCGGGCAAAGTCATGTGCTAGTCTTTAATTAGTAACAGGGTCAAGTCAGACAAGTCTGAGAACGTCCAGTGACTGGATGCCCAGATTTTGTCATGGGAGGCAAGGGATAGGCGTAATCTTACTGTCACTGCCATAATGTTTAAGGCAGGGCTGGATACCTGGGGAGGCGAGAACATGCATCACTGGCACATCATGCATCACATCGACAACTCTCGAGTCAGAGCAGTGGCTGACTCATGTTGCACTGCCACGTTCGTGCGCCACGTCCGGATCTGATTGTGCCAGTTGCTACAGGTTTGCACCAACTAAGCCAACGGCGGTACTTGCTGCTTGCATCGATCCCATTACCCATCAAGTCCCCAGGAAAAGCCGCTGATACAGAATGCCAAAGGTGTGTATTCGTCCACCTTTTCGAATGCAGTTCGTGCATCGGGAGCTGATATGCCATCTTGTGCATAGAACAAGGGCAAGGTTGGTTCTTTCACTCTACCTGTGCTCGCACCTTTGCTCAATTCGTCTCTCAGGGTGGAAAGAACCGCAGACGTGGAAAGAACGAGAATGAGGACGACAAACGTGAGCTCGTGTTCCGTGAAGATGGCCAGGAATATGCCCAAGTTATCAAAATGCTCGGCAATGGGCGCCTGGAGGCCCAGTGCTTCGATGGTCAGAAGCGATTAGCCCATATCAGAGGGAAGATGCGGAAGAAGGTAAGCATGTTCTTTGAACCCATACTTTTCATGTCACATTAACGGGGGGAACCTTTTCAGGTCTGGATCAACCAAGGAGATATTGTGTTGCTTTCGCTTCGTGATTTCCAAGACGACAAGGCAGACGTTATCGTCAAGTACACCGCTGACGAAGCAAGAAATTGCGAGTGGTCCTGTTACCATCGTTGAAATAATTCACTAAAAAAATTATGTAGTGAAAGCCTATGGCGAACTTCCAGAAAGCGCCAAAATCAATGAGACGGATACGTTCCCCGAAGAAGATGGCGAATGCACATTCGAGTTCGGCGACGAAGGGGAAATCGATATCGATGATATTTGATCCTCTGGCCACTTATCAGGCGTTCATTGCTGTTGTAAGAAACATGTCTCCTAGATCTCCTATGGATTTTCTTACGTCTTTCCCTGGTAGGTATCACTTTCTCATCTACATAACTTTTCCATTCAATCTTCAGTTTTTAACGGATGGGCATGCATACATAGATGTGATATTAGCAAGTTACTGCAGTGTATACTGGGGGATGTATTTTGAGGTAGTCTTTTCGCTTCCATATGTACCCTAGAAGGCCATTCCAGTACATACATCATCTCATTAACAATAATGTTTGCATGTCAGGTATACATCCCTTTTCTCTCGTAAGATATTCGATGATGTCTTGTGCCTTGTACTTCACTGCTGTTCTTAGCATCTCCGGCGTCACCTCCACTCTATCCTCCAGCTTTCGTCGCTTCCCAGTGCCCTTTTTGCGCGAGGGAGACGTATCCACATCCATCCTCTCCACGAGCATCTTGACAAGCTCTAGGTCCCTACGATGGATGGCGATCAAGACGGACAGGTTGCCTTTCCATGCCGGCGTAGCACCGTGATCAAGCAAGAATCGCACCAGAGGAACGAACCCGACTTTGACGGCCCTCGTCAACGCATACCCGTCATGCGCATTCGCATTCGGCGCAGGGAGATGCGGATGCGTGTACAAGTAGCGGAGGAATTGTAAGGGCGGGTCCGAGTCAGACCAGCCTGCTGGGTCCACTGGCACGTGGGTTGTCCGGGGAGCGCGTGATGAGTCATTTCCAGATGGAGGCCGTTCGCCGGGGACGAGCGCACGAAAGAGCCGACGCGGTAGGTCTGGTGCGATCATCTGCATATTTCCTGGATCTCTTTGGCGAAAATATGCCTCGAGGACGTCTTGAGTGCATATGGGATAGCGTAAAATCGAGGTGAGGATGGCATCCTTGCGGATGTGAGTTGAGTTGGACTCGGTGCACGCGATGAGGTATTGAGCTCGGTAGGAGGATGGAGAAGACGCAAAGATGGCGTGTAGCATTTTGCATGTCTGTGGGAATGTGGGGGATGTGGAGAACAGGTGTATCTCATAAAGGAGCTAACATTGGTGTGTCAGGATTCAGGACCATGTCTTTTGAGGGATATCTTGACCAGCGTCCTTATACGTACCTCGATGGGTAGAGTGATGAGAACGCGCTGTGCGTACATGCCTATCGGGGCGTCTTCCGCGCTGTGGTTATTAGAACCAATTTTTAGTGTAGACTCGCGATTAGCTGCAGCACTAGGTCATTCAGTAAACATCGCTCGAGGATACAGAGAGGTCAAAGATTTAAGTTTGATCATGATCATCTAGTGGGAGCGGAAAATTCACTATATTTGTCACTTCACTACATTATGTAATGCGAATCTTAATATTGTACTGATACGTTAACATGCTTTCGCAGTACTAGTGTTATTTGTTAACATCACTACACTGCACATTGCGGCCAGTTCGGCCTGTAACTGAAATAACCTGTTAACAAAATATAGCAATCACGTCTGTCCCCCCACCGAGTCATCGAGGTACACTTGCTCTGCATACACGCCACCAAAGATAACTGTCATTACTAGTGGCGTTTTCCCGAAGATCTGCCTGTGTGCCAATGACGGCGAACTGCGCAATGTATAATGTGAGTATATGTTGTAACATGACGACCAAGCAAGCCAGGAAGCAGACAAAGAATACATGAAGTCGTTCATCGACAGCGCTTCGCAGACCAGTACGCCGAGCAACCAGCTCAAGCCTCATGGATGCCAGTGCTGCAGCTCTCGTGCCAATGGACCACTTTCGTGTGGCTAACACTTGATATTCGTCCAGTCTGCGCAGCTGTGCTGGTTAAGCAAGTCTCTAAATACAGTTTAACGACTTCCAACTGGAAGGCAACCGCCTGGTCGATTCGAAATCAGATGGAGAAGACTCGAGGCTCGAAACCAAGACGGCACTCAAGCCTACCAAGAGAATTATTCCACTTTTACAAGGCCAAGATCTACGGAGGAAAGAAATCCCGGCAGGAGAACTTACTATCAATGTTAACTAGGCGGCTGTCATGGTACGCAGACAGCAACCAGACCCGAGCTTTCACGAGATCGCGGGTCTAGCCCATAGACCGCTAACCTTTCGATTTTGAACAAGGGTATCCTTATTTGATCGTACGTCTGCGTAGAAATACTGATCTACTATCCACTTGGCTGTTAGATGGTTGAAACGTTGAGCCTTGTGTACTTTATCATGGCGATTTGCTTCGAGACGAGTCACGGTGGTGGCAACCCAGATAAGGTTGTGAGTTTGAACTAAATAAAATGAGTTTCGTACATCTTAAATGAGCTCGCAGACCAGATACAATACAACACTATCTCCATCGGAAAGTCGCCCAGATGGTAGTTTATTTAAGTTTATGTTGTGCCCCTAGTGTCTTCTTTCAATCAGCCCGTTACCTCGTGGGGTGGAAAGTAGAGCGGGATGAGCTGCCTAATGATTCCTTTAATTAATAGTCCCCAAGATCTGGGACGTAAACCACGCACTCATAAGCAGCTTTGTCCTCGTCGCTGAAAACCACAAAAACCACACGCATAAGCTGCGTAGGGTGTGCTGAGTCAGGGGTGCTGATGGATGCCTAGCATTGTGTCGATACCTTTTCACCCTCCGCTTTCTTCAAGAAATCCCGAATGGATTTTAGCGCGACCTTGGTGGCTTCCTTGATGGGATAACCGTATACACCCGTAGAGATGCAAGGGAAAGCCTTTAGTAAACCTGTTTACACTCTCAGTCCGATATGAGGGTAGTATCCATACGCACGATAGTCTTGCAATGATTGGCGACCGCCAACTGTAGACTTAGTTTATAGCAAGATTCGAGCAAGCTTTCGCAAATCGAGGCTTGGCTTGGGGAATAGATCGGTCCGACTGTGTGAATCACACGTTTCCTATCATCGGAGACAAGTACTAGTGGCAGAATTATCCAAAAAAATAGTAGCAACTTACGAAGGAAGATTGTACCCGTCAGTTATCTTTGCATGTCCAGTTCTACAGCCATTTAACGTTCGACCTAAATCTCTTCATGAGAATGTACTCAACATCGACTCAGCATCCAACTTACATTCGGCCAAGAGCAGGGGACCAGCTGCGCGATGGATCGCACCATCAACTACAGAAAGTTACATGCCATTGAGTAAATCTATAGGCAGAAGGTATAAGAATTTCATACCTCCTCCGCCCCCTGCGAGATTGTATTCGTCCAAGTCAGTCAGGCCATTGGGGTTTGAATTTCACTGGCACCCTTACAACTCACCTAACAGAGTGGTGTTTGCTGCGTTTACGATTGCATCCACGTCAAGCTTGGTGATATCACCTTTGCTATCCAGGAATTATGAGCCCATTCAAGCTCGGTGCGATAAGTTGGATCGAGCAGACCTACTCACAAGAGAGATATTTTATCCAAAATGTCAACCTTGGTACTAGTAGCGCGTAGGAATCCACTTTGGTAGAGTGCGCCTATCGTTGGAATTGCGTTCGTTAGAGTTGGCATGACTGTGAAAACGAAAGTTGCTGTGGATAGGCGCGGGCTGCTCGAGTGTAGATATATGACTTGTCGCTCGGATCAAATCGCGGCCCAGACCATCGTTAATGACCGACGAGTTCGGTGAGACTGCAGTTTTTCAAATTGTCATCGGATCACGCACACATGTTACGTGTAATGTTTGACGACATCAACTGCTTCCACACACTTGTCATTACACACTCTCATCACATCGTTTTTCTATGTCACTCCGCACTATCTATAATGTACCCTGCGTTCCGGAACCAGTTTTCAGCCGAATCAGGTGTGATGCAGCCGGCCGCCTCAAGGAATGCATAGATAGGATCCGGGATCTGTCGCAACTGATCACGGTGTTGTCGAATATATGCTTTGACTTCAAGTTGGGAATGTCGATATTGAGTCACGGTTTGGGTCGATTCAGTATATACTTAAAGCAGGCTAGAGGGTACCTACACGTGTCGAATGACTCTGCAACGGGGCTGATATCCGGGGAGTATGGGGGTAAAAGAAGAAGCAGACACCCTGCAATTCAGCCGTCTGGTCAGCGATCTATTGTAACAGGTACGAAAGATCTGGCGAACCTGTACCCTCAACAAGGTCCATAAGCTCCGGGGTGTAGTGGATGCGACAGGAGTTATCGAGGATGATAACAGAACGAGACTCCGGGAAGGGATTCATGTTAGGAAGCTTTTGAACACTCGGTATTCAGCTCCCGGGCTGGGGAGCACTACCATTTCACTTACCACGTCCTCAGCAATGAAACTGCAAAATTCTGCTGCGTCGAAAGAGCCAGGAATGGCACGGGCCGAGAAGTAACTCTCCGGTGTCAAGGCAGCGCAGAATGAGTACCTGTCACCACGAACGAAGACATCGGTCAAGTTGCCTGTTTCACCGATCACGAAAAACTCGGAGCCATCGCCGATAAACTGAGTTTGGAGCATGTCTCGGAATTCCTCCCGTGCGACTTCGTTACGTTCCGCAGCTATCTCGCGAAGTATTTCTCGGGTGAGTCCAGCATCAAGGAGATTTCGGCTCAGTGCGGACGGCGTGATCGTGATCCCGTGTTGAACTCCGAGCCAAGTGCAAGCTTTGTCAAGGAAAAGATCCGATTCTTCCGTGTAGATGTCCTCAAGCGCCATCAGCGCAGCGTGCGTAAGGATCCTAGTTTGCCCGACAGGAGGAGAGGGAGGCCTAGGTCGGCTCACGGTACCGTGTTCTTCGAAGATGCTTCGCCATCGGTAGCAGCTCTGTTTAGAAACTTGAAGGGTCTCGCAGATCTCTTCAAGTGGCCAACCTTGGCTCCACAGGTCCAGGGCACATTCTTTGACATCGTCGTCGATTTTCCTGTTGCCCATTGTCGTTTAAGAGCTGAATATATGCGCGCGGACACAGGATCATTCCTTTTATAGAATATTCACACGCTACCCGCAGACATTCAGATCTTAGGAAGAACGAAAATCAATAGATGCCAGCAGTGGTTGGATCCAGGTCACAAATATTACACGCGGGGTAATACAGCGGAGACTAAGTTATGACAGCGGCGTGCAAAAGGAGTAAAAGCGCACTGAATTATGAGTGATGTACAAGGATTGATTTGGCAGTTGGTGCGTCCGGATTTTCTTACAACGACCGACCACTGGCAGTCGTGCAACTCATGCAGACAAACAAGGAAACGAGAACATATTCAGGGATACCCCGAGAAGGTGGCGACGAGAGGTATGTTGTCTGCCCGATTCGATTCGGGTATAGGTGATCCGGCGAGTGAACGTTCAGCTAACGTGCGTTCCGCGATCGTGGCAGTCGGTTGAATGGTGTTCGTTTGCGATTGCATGCTGGTAAAGTCGCGCTCCGGCGACTGGGACGTTCGAGCCACTGTTGAAATAGGCT